>BMAO01016077.1:0-100075 GCA_019973975.1 Trichonephila clavata | reverse complement strand
TTTTATACTGGTTAACTTCATTGCGGGCAATACCATCAGAAACTGGTCACATCAAACACGGCCATATCAGATCCTTTGTTGATATATACTTGCAAACATACTTAATCGACTTAATGGAATTGCAGTATTCAACATTGATATGGGCCCAAAATATTCTTGAGAGCAGAGGGCAGTATGGAACACAATCCATCTGTTATCAACTACAACTCTGAATGTCGAATATTGATAACTGTTGAAAATCCTCCATCTTCTGGTCTTCTGCGGCGATAAAGTGGATATCCATCCTGCCAGTTTGAGTTTCTTTTAAAAAATCCGAGGATATCTTTTAGTACATCTTCCATTCTTCATGCAAGGAGAAAAAGGACTGATGACTCGCAAGGACATGTACCATTTGTGTTGTAATGCAGTTGAAAAGCTCTGGGTTCTTCTTCAGGATTCGGTATTTCAGCACTGATGAATCATCTACTTTGTGCACATGTAAGGATTCTTGAAGCCAAACAGAATATGCGCATGGGGTAGTCCTCGCTTCTGCCATTCTATGGTGTACATATAACATTGAGCACTCCAAAAATCTTTCCCTTGGTGATGAGGTTCATAAGAATTTTAAGCTTTCCATGGAAAACTCTTGCCAATAAATCGTGACGATTGTGTGGTTTTTGACCTAAAAATAATTCATTTGCAATCTCAGACATGCAGATTGCAAGTAAACGTAATAAAAAGGTCAGGTCGGCCATAGTTTCGAACATAAGTCATTGCGTCTTGATACGCTCAGGCATATACCTGGACTTCCCGTAAAACTGGAAGGTAAGATGATCAACTGGCCAACATCTGAAACATTACCTTCACTAAAAACAGCATCCCTGAGATGAATATAATCCTCAATTCTTAGTTTCTTTTGATTGTACTGAATGTATTCAAGCGCTCAGACTCTATCTTTGAAAACATATCAACAATATACTGCTGGAAAAGATCATTACAACGCAATATGATGTAGAAGCTGGAAGAACGATACATGATTCTGTATGCATAAAAATCCATAGCAGTTACTTTTCTCTCTGTAAACGCACCAGTAGATGGGTTCCTTTGGCGTAGTTGAAAGTGATATCCATTTTCTCCCTGCCAAAACATTAGAGTATATTGTAAGCATCATAGGACTGTGCGTGTCACAAATTTTTTGTATTGAGCTATTTTTTGTTTCCAGTACAATATCTCGTTTTCCATGTTGATCCCCTGCCATGATAACTGCAACTTCAGATGTTGTAGGTTCATTAAAACGCCTGCTGTACTCACCTGCGGTAACTTTATCTGCATGATTAATTATACGAAAATCTGGTCCAAGTTTTTCAATTGCAGATTTGAAGTTTTTTATGTAAGAATTATTACGTTGTAATATGTCTTGCAACTTGCTTAACTTGTTGTACAATCTTGCAACGTTGTTCAGCTTGTTCCGTATTACTGTCTATAAAATAAATCTGTAGAAATTTAGGTTCTTCAGCAGGGCAAGGAAATATGCTACCAATTCTGTGGTAAACTTGGCCTTGTACTTTAAATGTAGGCATAAATCCAGTCTCGATTATTTGCTTGGAAGAGCCAAAAGAAGTCATCTGAAAGCAACTGTTATATCGCCTTATATTCTTTTGAAACAACTTAGCACATACAGAGTCAGATGACAACAATGTATGGAGGGGCTCAGGTGGATCCCTCAATACAGGTAAATGCACCTTCCCACCACTACAACATAAACCAGGAGCTTCACCTTTAAATTTCATTGCATCGCAAAATTGGCAAGATATTGACATGGGTCCAAGAGAATACACGACGTATCAGACTTATAATCTATTGATGGGTTGTATAAGTAGGCAGCATTTTCTTTGTCTTTCCAAATAGCCATTCTTGAACATTGTGTGACATTTCTCTGACGTTCAAGTTTTACTTCTCAATTTTGAGCAGTTTCACAGATCCTTGTTTGCATCATTTGTAAACTATTGAATTTTCTTCTGGTTCCTTGTTCTTCCACTGTTTCTGAGGCCCTTAAATGTGCCATTCTCAATCTGTTTGATTCTCTCCTTGATTCTTGTTCTTGTGGAGTTTCATTTTCTCATTTTCTTCTCATATTCTTTTTTACCTTATTTTGACGAAACTGTAAACTTCTTTTCTTTTGGGTGGCTTTTTAGGATTTATCTGCGTGTGTTTACCTGTGACTTTAATGTTGCATTCAAAATTTCGCATTCTTCATTAAGAGAAGAAGCAAACACATAAGCATCAAAGTGTCCTCATTCAAGTTTTTGCCAATGAACCTAATGTTTTTAACATTTTCAAAATGCTCCCCAAATACAGCAAAGAGCTGTCCATCACGAAAAATCTGGAAGTGGCAAGAAAAGAGTTCAGAGGCAGCCTGTAACTCAGAAGCGGAACCGTAAGTTATAGGGTTTAACATTGCAGTTTTATACGCTTCGCGAGATGGGTAGTTGTTCCCTTCATGATCATGCGTAAATACCTTAAATCTATCCCAGTTACTGATTATATAATCAACAACAGCCTTTCGAACAACAAAGCTGGACTGCACATTTCCACACAACAAATAAGCAATTGAACTGAAAAGGCAGGAGCCATCACCATCAATTGGGACAACTTGGCATGGGATTGTATCATTCCCTAATTTTAACAACTCGAACACTTGCGTCATTGTTTAAAATAATATTCAAACAATCAATTGTAAAAAAATTCGGATTAACTGAGAAAGTGATGAAATTAAGATAGTAATAACAATAAAACAAACACCTAAACAATCAACATTAATATTGAAAACCACTATCACACTCGAATTGAACAACAAATGTGACACAGCCTTGCACGAAAATACCACAATCACATGTAAAACAGTAGTTCATAAAAAATAAATTGGCACAGCCTTAAACTAAAATAGTAATTATAACAGTCAACCAAACATCTAAACAATCAACACATAAATAACTGAAAACCATAAAAATGCATATTAAATTAATTTAATTTAAAATTATTGCAAAAAAAAATATTTTTGAAAATTCTTCCTTATAAACAAAACAAATCAGATAAGAAAATCACAAAATTACATCAAAAACAGTACAAAATGGAATGAACACATATGAAGATCAAAATGAAAATATAATAAACGTTACACAGCCTTAAAACAAAATAGAAATTTCAATATGAATACAATTGACTACATGTAAAATAAATCAGAAATTTTTTAAGCTCAAAAAGAAACGACAAAATTAAATCTGAACAAAAACAAACATGTAAACTGAAAATAGAAATTTTTAAGCTAAAAAGAAACAACAAAATTAAATCTAAACTCAGAAATAGTTCAAAATACTAATAACATAAAATATAAGCAAAACAAAAATGTATATTAAGCTAATTTAATTTAGTTATTGAAGAAATATAAAATAGACTTAGCTTGAAATCCGTTGTATTCCGGCAGGAAGGTGAAGCCTTTAAATAAAAAGCAATGAGTTTATCAACTTAAGTTAAAAATATTTAAAGTAAATAAAACAAAGTAAATTTTAACGAAATAAAATATTATAATAGATTTTTGCTGAAATAAAATATGTTCAAATTAAAGCTTCTTCATAAGTCTTAAACTTTCTAGCGCAAGGAAAGAACAAAGACAAATCTCTGTTGCCACACCTACGAAACTAAGATCCAGTTGTTAAAAAAAACAATTTCAAAAATTTATTTTCGAAAAGAAATCGTAAATCAACCTTAAAGAAAAAAAATAAACGTATAATTACAGCACTAAATAAATATATTTATTGAAGAAATATGTAATACTCCCCAAGAAAGTCCACAAAGCATTAGTTTTTGCAGAATACGTAATATGACGTCATATGCCCAAATTAACGGAAAATCGCTTAAAAATTGAATTTTTAAAAAATCGAAAGCGAATTTAAAAAAAAAACTCTTCGAGGTTAATAGCATAGTCACCTACAGCTTCTATGTGCCAAGTTTCACACTTGTGGGTTGCTTAATTTGGCCGGAATAGGTGAAACACACACACACACACACACACAAACTCTTTCTTTTATATATTAGTATAGATATATATATATACTAGCTGTTACCCGCCCGCTTCGCTGGGTATTTCATGATGTTTTATAAATTTTTACTGCTTATATATATGTATAAATTATTGATATCTAAGTCCTAGCATTAAGAATTCGATTGCATTGAAAAATATACTTATACCTGTAACTGTCACCTGTTGATAAAAAAAAAGGGCAGAACTCATCTAATTTGTATTTTCTAAAAATCTCTAAAATTGAAGCATAGAATGATGTTTGCTCTTTCGTAACTCAAAAACCAAGTGAATTCCCGCAAAACCAATTTTCGGTGGATCTCTACTCCGTAAATTGAACATGCAAGCCAAATTTCAAGTCTAAATCTAACAGATAAAAGCAAAAGTTTTACTATAAATATCCCCGTAATCCCGTTGAGAGCCGTTTTCCAAAATTACCGCTCTTAGCGGATTTCAATTCAACAAAAGAAAAATGCAAACCAAATTTCATTATTATAGTCCTTGTAGCTCGAAAAAAGTAATTTTTTTTGTCAATACGTACCAGTAACCCCCTGCAACCCCCCAGAACTTGATTTGCTTAAGATGTATTCTTAGTGGATCCCTATTCAACAAAGAAACATTCTTAACAAATTTCAAGTATATGGGTCTAACAATTAAAAACAGGAATTTTTTTCTGTAACTCCTCTTGACCCCTCGCAAACATCTTTGGGGTCAATTTTCATTTTACTCTTTGTTAGAGGAACTCTATTTCATGAAAAGAACATGCCTACCAATTTTCAAGCAGGATGATCAAGTAGTTTAAAAATGGAAATATTTATCGATTACGCCTCTTAATCTCCCGAAATTAAACTTGGTAGTTGATATTCACGAAACCCATTTTGTAGCGGTTCTCTACTTTACGAAAGGAATCTGCTTATCAAATTTCAAGACTGTACGTCTAACAGTTTAAAAATGGGGGTAATTGTCTATAACGCCACTTGAGTCCCCGCAACGCCACTTCTGGGTCTGTTTTCACAAAACCCATTTTGTAGGGGAATTGCGCTCTATGAAAGGAATCTGCTTAGTAAAATTTGAAGACTGTGCGTCCAATTAATTAAAAATGCAAAAAAATTATCAATAACGCCCCTTGAACCCCCGCAACACCACCTAGGGGTCAATTTTCACAAAACACATTTTGCAGTGTATTTCTATCCTATGAGAGGAATCTGCTAACCAAATTTCAAGACTGTGAGTCTAATAGTTTAAAAAAAGAAATATTTATTTATATCTGCCCTTAACTCCCCGCAACACCCCTTGGGGTCAATTTTCTCCAAACCCGTTTTGTAGCGGATATTTACTCCATGAAAGAAACATTCCTACCAATTTTCAAGCAGGTAGGTCAAATAGTTTAAAAACGAAAATATTTATCTCTTACGCCACTTATTCCCCTGCAACGCCACTTAGAGGTCTGTTTTCACAAAACCTTCTTATAGCTGATCTCTACTCTATGAAAGAAATCTCATCAAATATAAAGACTGTGCGTCTAATAGTTTAAAAATGGAAATAATTATCTATAACGCCCCTTAAGTCCCCTCAACGCCACTTGGGGGCAATTTTCACGAAACCCATTTTTAGCGTATCTCTACCCTATGAGAGGAATCTGCTTACTAAGTTTCAAGACTGTACGTCTAATAACTTAAAAATAGGAATTTATAACGCCCCTTAAACCCCCCGCCCCCGCAACACCCCTTGTGGGTCAATTTTCCCAAAACCCATTTTGTAGCGGATAATTACTCCAGGAAAGAAACTTACCTACCAATTTTCAAGCAGGTAGGTGAAGTAGTTTAAAAACGGATATATTTATCTATTACGTCCCTTAATCCCCCGCAACGCCACTTAGAAGTCTGTTTTCACAAAACCCGTTTTGTAACTGATCATTATTCTACGAAAGGAATCTATATATATCAAATTTAAAGACAGTGCGTCAAATAGTTTAAAAATGGAAATAATTATCTTTAACGCCCCCTAAGCCCCTGCAACGCCACTTGGGGGTCGATTTTCAGCAAACTCATTTTGTAGCGGATCTCTACTCTCTGAAAGGAATCCGCTTACCCAATTTCAAGATTGTACATCAAGTAGTTTAAACATGGAAACAATTATTATTAAAGCCCTTAACCCCCGTAACGCCCTTACGTTTCGAATTTCGGAAAATCCTTTCTTAGCTGATGTGTACTCTATCAAAGGAACATGTCTACCAAATTTCAAGTCTGTAGGTTGAATAGTTCCAGAGATTTCGTGATTAGTCAGTCAGTCAGTCAGTCAGTCAGTCAGTCAGTCAGTCAGTGAGTGAGTCGCTTTTCTCCTTTATATATATAGATTGGGAGTGCGTGAACTAACAGTAGGAATGGAAAAAAATAAATCAGAGATTATGTGTGTATGCATTTTTTTCGTATCCTATAATCTTTCTTTTTGAGCGTGCTCGTATTTAGATCAATCAAATGAGATGTCAGCTTTTTCCCGCCTTGTGCGTATCTACGAATATTCCTCCATTCCTAGAATATCAATCACGCGTTTGAAGTATCATATAATATGTCACGTATTAAAGTTAATATCACTCTTTCCGCGTTGAAGTTTTTCTAGCATATATCAGATGTTGCAGATATTTTATATAAGAGGAAATATGTTTTTAAAAATTATAAGAAAAGATAATCTCTACGAAATGAGTTATTGTCTTGAATATTTTTCCAGGTTTAGAGAAAGTGTTAAAAAAATTATAAACTGCATTCGTATATATATATGCTTGTTTTATAATTTGCCGGGAAAAAAAGGTTATCAGTTCTGTACAAGGTTTCGGAGAACTGTAGTTGAAAAACTAAGAATTCAACAACAACAAAAAAGAACATATGAAACAATACACGAAACAATTCTGTTTTTCTTTATATATTTTACAAGTATCTGTATGAAAATTTGGCTGCATGGCATATATTTTTTTTTAATTTGAGAGTCCAGTTCCAACCCCACTCCAACTGAACATGCTACTCTTAACGTTATTAACATTACGTGTTGTCTTTTAAAGAAGTTTTGCTACATTGCACGGAAAAGGGGACTTGAAAACTTGGTCTAACATAAAAAATCAAGATAACACAGAAAATAATAGCAGTTTCGTCGCTGGATAAAGTTCTATCACTGTTGATGGTTGAAATTTAATTGAATATAAAAAAGTTTTCTGCCTCTTACTATCACGTTATGATTGGCGTGTTGCATGATTGACTATTTAGAAACACCATAAACTAAGAAGCATTGCGAGGGCTATTGTTGATAGATATCGTCATTTTGATCCACGTCAAAGTGATGTGAGGACGATACCTGAAATAACACTACTTACCGAAATTCCGCATCACGTTCACTTCAGTACTATATGTGATACTTGAACCAAAATATTTAAAATTTATAAGCAAAAATATGACTCTTTAATTTTTTATAACATGTCCATTCGCAAATAGAAGATGAAATTTCATAAGATTTGGACATAAAGTTTTCCACCAAGAAATTAAAAATGCCTAATGTGCACTAAATTCTTTTTATTGTGATTTTTAAATGTTTTATCTCATTTATTTTTACTTAAAACTGTACTCCTTACTTTCTTTTGTGAATTTACTTTACTTATTACCGAAAAAAAAAGATTACATACCGTAAAATGCAGCGTGTAACGTGCACTTTAAACCCTCTGGCCGGAACATCAATTTTTTTGCCGTCTGAACATCCATCAGACAGACGGGTACGCAAATGTTTTTGAATTTTATTACCTTAAGGACTATTTTAAATGTCCTTATCGCTCCTGCAATTGATTATGGCTCAAATAAGATGTGTGGATTTAAATCAAGCACAACTTTTTTTCTCAACATTACACAATTTAATTAAAAACATGAAACATATAAACGAAAGTACAATTTTTAATATTTAAGTCTTTATTAGGCTCACTATAATATATTTTTATCACTAGAATTGTGACTAGTATTTTTATAAAATCTGATTACAAATTATTTATATTTATGTAAAAAGAACTGAAAAACTCTAGGATATCCGTCTTATAGACGGTGATAGAAAGAAAATCGCACATATCGTGAGTTGAGAAAAATCGCCAAGTACCACCACGTGATCTTCTCACTGGGTAGAGTCCAACTGAAAATGTCAAGGAAGCCCACCCCTAAAATCACACCACAATTTTATCTACAGGCTTCGAAGCAAATCATTCCCGTCTGAGAGACGAATGTTCCGGTCAGAGGGTTAACACAAAAAATAAGATCGAAATTAAGGGGTGCGTGCTATACACCGGGTAGAAGAACGATAGCTTTAAAAATAACAAAAGAGATAAGCTTAAAAGAATTCGAAATACATATTTCGAAAATGCTTAAAAAGAAATGACATGTGCCTTTTGAACTAAAAGAGTTGTTGTTTTAGTGTACTATATACTTGTATAGTGTACTATTTTTCCAAAAGTCTGTGATAATACCTCGAATAAATGACATTAAAACATTACAAAATTGTATATTAACATTTCAGATTTCTTCGTAAAGAAGGGGGTGCTCGTTATACGGCGGATTTTATGGTATATATAAAGGAGTAAAGTGACTCAACCATCACAGCATCTCAGAAATTGTTAGACCTATAGACATTATATTTTGCAGCTGTGTTGCTTATGTACATAGAGATCCACTATGAAAGGGTCAACTCCCAACGGAGCTAAGGGGGCGTTAAGGACCAAAATTCCAGATTTTGAAATATTAGATCTACAGGGGTGAAATTCGGTGGACAAGTATTTTTTTTTGTACATTACGCAATCCGCTTAGAACAGGGTTTGCATTAATCTAGACCCAAGTGTGTGTGTGTGTGCAAAGAGTTGTACTTTATAGAAAAAAACTCGAAATATGAATAATTAAATCCATATACTTTAAACTTCGTAAGTATGTTTCTTTTGTCGAATAGACACCCTATAAGAACAGATTTTATGGAAATCTATGTGGTCAAAAGGGGAGTTACTGGGGGAAAAAAAACCCCTGTTTTAGAAATAATAGACCTAGAATAATGAACTTTGGTATGCATGTTTCTTTTGAATTGAAATCCCCTGAAAACTGGTCTACGAAAAAATGACTCTAAAAGAAGAACAAAGCTCATTGATAAAAAAATACCGTTTCTGAATTATTAGATTTAGACTTGTAATATTGAGAAGTATTATTTTGTGGAGTAGGCATCCACAAGAAATCGGGTTTGCTGAAATCCGCTTTGGGGAGGAGGCTACGAAAGCGTAAAAGATCATTCTACTTCGATTTTAGATATTGAAGACCTAACCATTTAAGTCAAAAGATGAGAGTTTTTAGAATGTTTTGTGATACGATGGAATGCTTAATGATGGGACTTAGATATATATATAATTTTTATATATGTAATAATAATTAACTCTAATATCCTTTTCAGTAATTTTAATTCTTTAGTCTAGTTCTTCAGGACAATTCTTTAATCATTTTAACTTACTTGCTTGCATAATCGGGATTTTAATCTTAATCCATAATAGGATGGCATCAGAAATTCACTCTTGCCAATTTTTGACCAATCGTGGCTTCTGTTAGAAATGAGTCACGTGACCTTTAGAGCCATTATGAAAAGTAATATTTCTTTGTACTCTGTCTTTTTGTCTCCGTGTTTTCGTCTAAAATGTGTGCACATAGCTGCAGCTATTTTACCTTTTGTGTTTTATGTGTTAGTGTGCTTATTGAGATGTCGTAACACTAATGATATTTAATGTGAAAATAAGACGGAGTTAACATTGCAAAGGTTAATATGAAAAATTATCGTTAATATAAAAAAATATGAATACCTCAACAATGACAAATATTCACCATTAAAAGCCTAATCATCACTCGCCAGTATTACGACATCTATACAGTAAAGATTCATACAACATCATAAAAAAAAACAAGACAAACGGGATGAAAAAACGAATATTCCTTTTTAATACATAAATAGCTTTAAGTATGCATTTCTTCTTTAGAGAGAAAATGATCCAATGTATATAAAACTATTTAAGGGGGTCACTTCACGCAGCCTTTTCCCTATCTCCGTGATGTTAAAAATGACCAAATTTAAGGAACATTTTTGAAAAATTGACAAGTTGTACAGTCATGAATTTTTTTGTGTAGATTTATTGTATGGTTTTTATTATTTTAATGTGAGCATTTTTCAAAATTTTGATTAGTTTTTTTTTAAAAAATTCATATGTGGAGTAACAAGTCAAAATTATTAAAATGATAAAAATTCTTGTACATTTTAATCCATAAAATTTTTTTGAATAATTTTTTTGACAAAATCTCTCATTAAAATATTTATTTGTATAGTGTTAACATATGTGCAAAGTTTCAAAGCTATAAATTAAGTAGATTTTTCAAAAATGTTCCTTTTGTGTTGAAATTTACACTTTTGAGAAATAGTGATTTAAAGTAAAAATTTACTATTAACTAATACGTACCAGAACCACAACTTGGATTTCTGGTATCATATGCAAGATCATCTTCTTGTCTACATTTTAATTGTTTGTTTTTAGTTCTAGCTTCTTTGGTTCATTGTAAAACTGCCTATTTTGCTTTCTTAATATGCGCATGATCTACTTCTTCCAACGCTCGACATTTGTAAAATCCAGGGTTTGAATGTTTAATACATCTAAAACTTTTAATTTGGTAATGAAACCTTGATTATGTAAAAATGTAGCTTCAAATACTATAGTTTTTAAAGTTCCTAATTGTATAAATAAAGTTTTTGGAACTATAAATCAAATACAATTTAAGGTTTCATTGAAATTTTAAGTTTTACCGTTAAAGCACGTAAAAAAGAGTTCACGACTAGAGAAATCTCTAAATACTTTTTTAATGCAATTGCTAATTGCAATAGGTGAGTTGTGTTAAGTATATATGTGTCACCTTTCAGTATGAACCTATTATATTCACACCACGAATCACCTCCCATGGGGCATAAGCCGTGTCGTATTTTCAAATCTGTGGAGAGTTTATGAAAAAAATATAGCCCAAATAGTTTGCATCATGACTGACAAGTTTTCTGAGTTGCTTCAAATAGCCACACGAAACATAGTATCTTTACAATTTGTCTATTACTGCATCTGTTAATCTATAACGACCTCCTAGAGATTTTTTGTCCACAAGATTTTTGCCTTTAAATTTTGATTTTAATGCCCTGTCATGTCTCCATCCTTTTCTCAACATGACCAACACATTCTAATGTTTTAATGTTGACATCTTTCTAAGGTTAAGATTCTAAAACTGCTTTGTATGCTTTAAAGTCCTCATCACCCAAATATTTTGTCGCAATTAGTAAATCGTAATTTGTGTCGTGCCTCTGAGCAATGGAAAATACAAAGTGCACCTTCAACTTTCATCCCCCTACTACTTCCGAAGTAATCTGCCGAACACTCAATGTTATGTACATTGTCGTTAAAATTACTTGAGTATTTCCTCTATAGTTTTTCGGCATCAACAACTTTCCCAGTGTTCACACTAACTGCTGTAATACCATTCAGAGAAACATGACCCCTTTTTTGCCAAATGCCATAGACAAACACCGGTACAATAGGACTTGCATTATTAAATTATATCATTTGGACAGCAGTTATATATATAATACCATAGACTGGCTACTTTCTGTGTCGTGTTATTTATAGCCATGCATGAACTCGTAAAACCACTTTGGTGGACGTGACAATTCATAACTAAACAAAATATTTTCGCAGTTGCTTCTCTTTTCCAATAAAAATAATAGCATATAATAGTACCCAGTGTTTACTTCATATAATTTTGTATCTTTTTAAAAGCTTTTATTTATAACTTACAATGTATGTATGTATGTATGTATGTAATTTGTTCGGGTGGAATCTTGCAACTCAAATTTTGAAGCTGATATCTTCCTCCCATTGAGCTGAAATTTTGTATACACGTTTAGTTTGGATGACAATGCATGTTTTTACCATTTATATTCCGATATTGCAAGTAATTAAAAAGATATTAATTAAAAACGTTTAACTAGTTTTGGGCGCCAACTTGGATATATTTGCATTGTTGTAATAATTTTATTGTTACAACAATGACAAAAGTTGGCGTCGAAAATCGGTTTTCAGCCAAACTGGAATTTCATGACGTTGCGCTATTGACAGTATTAATTAAATTTGTCTAAAAAATAATTACATTTCTACAACGTAAAAATAATCTAATTTCTACAACGTATGTAATTTTTTTACAAATTTCTATCTATTTTCTTGGATTTAAATTCAAAACAAAAAAGTAGAGCTATTTTTCAAGTAGATTGGTACATTGTATACCTTTCTCAACACTGCCAAGTTAAACTGAGATGGGATATTGAAGAAATTCTTTAAATAATTTATCTAACTTTAATCTATGAAACTCAGACAAAAAATAATTACAGAATCGGAAAGATCATTTTTTTATGTATCTTACCCATCAAAAGGAATCCGCTAGGAAAACAATAAGAGAAAAATATTATCTAGAAATGCAATATATTTTCGATTAAAAAAAATAATTTTATAATAAAATAAAGGAATTTTTTAAAGAAATTTTCTAATTTTAAGCCTACAAGTAATTTAAATACACCTCATTTTATCACCAGTAATCTAAACACACACTACGACATGTGTCCTTAAATTTAATTACAAATAGAATCTGTTAATTGTATTTGAATTTAATTATTGATTTTTTCAAAATCAAGTTTCTAAAGATGATCTGAGCAATTTAAAAAAAAATAGATTCTTACGTAGAAGATATTCAATGTGCAGCAAAAAATTATTATTTGATAAAACTTTCTTTTTTGATTACAAAATGCGTTTTGAGTCTTAAGCATTTTATTGATTAATACAAATATTTAAATGCCTTTTGAAGTTTTTTAATAAACAATTCAAATTTTCTTCTAATATGTTAGAGAAATATATCCCTTATCTTCAAAATATTTCAAATAAATAATATATTCTTTAAGTTTTTCAAAAATAGTCAAAATTTTAATTAAACATTTAATAACTTTGTCATTTATGAAGATAATCTCACTAAACCGTTTTTTTTTTCGTCTGAAGATCAATGTTCCCAAAAATCTGCACTAAGAGTGAAAAAATTGCTTCAAAATTACGGATTTAAAAAAATTGTGTTTTTAGTCTAATACCATTTTGCGAGAATAAATTCAGCTAAATCAGGGATGGCGAACCAGCGTTCAATGAGTTGAACAGGCTGAGAAACCTGTCCAGAGATAACTAAAAAGTAAAAAATAAATTAAATGTAAAAAAACTTTTTTAAGAACAAGCTTTTATTTAAACGCGCTAAAAAGAATAAAATAAACTTTTCCTTTAAAACTTTTTTTACTATCAACTTATAACGTCATTACACAATTTATATGATATAAAAGCTTGTCGCGAGATATACCTGTGTAGATAAACAAGTAAAATAAATAACTTTACCTGAATGATTTTGGTTTTTAAAAATTAAAACTAAGTAAATATTCGTACTTAAATATTGCGACAAGCTTTTATATCATATAAATTGTGTAATGACGTTATAAGTTGATAGTAAAAAAAGTTTTAAAGGAAAAGTTTATTTTATTCTTTTTAGCGCGTTTAAATAAAAGCTTGTTCTTAAAAAAGTTTTTTACATTTAATTAATTTTTTATTTGATTAACTACTGTTTTAATAAACCTGGTATTAAGAAATGTTTGAATAACATCACAAAAGTCACAACATGTCAACAACTTTAGAACCAAACTTTGGATTTGACGACCAAAATTTATGTGAATACCTTGTTTTTTACATTTTATTTATAATAAATGTGGTTTCAAAGCACAAGAAAACAGTAGAATGTTCATTATTTCAAAAAAAACTTTCAAATGAATCTAAAAGGAAACATACTCTTTATTTGACTTACCTAAGCTTTTAATGTTGAATTATTCATGTATAATTTGAATTCATTATTCTGACTTATGACGCATTTAATTTCTGGAAAGTTTGGGGTTTTGTACCTTTTTAAACGTTTTATTATTAAACATGTTAAAAAAGGTTTTGATAGAAACAATGTTTCCAACAGCAGAAATTCGTAAAATATTTGAAGAGGTAAAAAACAACACGCGAGATTCCAGAAAGTAAACAAACAGCTACAATTATTCACTTCACTTCTTTCCTGAACAAGTTACGGATCAAAATAAATCCTTTTAATCAATTTAAAATATTTGATGAGGCTGAAAAGTAGCAAGTGTCTTTTGTTTTGAAATGAAAGGGGCGTGGCAATCAGCTGGTTTTGGGTTTGACGGATGTAAACAAATTTTTAAAAAAATATTAAAAATACTTCTAATTCAACTAGAACAAAAATTTAAATTGCAGTAGAAAGAGAAAGAGTGGTATTTTATTTTTCAATCAAAATTGAAAAATCGATTTTTGGATCGACTTTTGTGAAGTGACCCCCTTAAACACTAAAAAGCTTTTTTCAAATGATAATTCTCATTAACTATTTTAAAACAGGTACTAATTTTGTAAAATTTTCCTTTTTATAATTGATTTTATTACGTTTAATTTTTTCAATACTGGTGAAGAGTATATTTTTCACCAGTACTGACTACGCTCGGAACAGTGATTTTGCAAAAGCCTTTAAATGAACAATTGTTATAATATTACTTAAATTAGAATATAAATATAAAATTACATTTTATAAATATTATTATAAAAAATTCTCTAAATTCATTTTTTGGTTAATATTTACATATAGTAAAATACGTTTAACACGAAAACGCTTAATGCGAAATATCAGTTAGCACGTAATAATAAAACGGTCCCGACAAACTACTACGTATTTTCTTGCAATTTTTTCTCTTAATACGAAACGAAAATCGCTTAACATGAAAAAAAAATTTCCTTTGGGAAATGAGCACAATACGAAAAACACCAGCAGAATCGGACTATCCAATTGTATTATCGGAAGAATTCGCTGCAGTAAATGATGATAATGCGTGTACAGCCTAAATTATAGCAGACAAAGACATTTTCGAGTTTGTTCAAAGCTTAAAATATATCATTGATCGAAATTCCGACGATGAAAAGAAAATGAATAATGCAGGTGCTGTTCCCACATCATCCGAAATGGGGAATACCATGAAAAGGTATACGCAGTTTGTGACGGATCTATACGCGTCCTCTTACTAACTCCTTGGGGATTCCTTTAGGGCAAGAAATCTTTCAACGAACTTTCACCGAAGACAAGAAAACGTTATTATGCAAATTAAGTTTAATATATATATTCTGTATTAGCGAGTTTTAGAAGGTTATGAGTTAGTGAAGTGAGAATTGAAGATTACTGAAGAGTGGATAGCTCGGATGTGAAGTGAATTAAGGAGAAGCTAGCAATCCGGCAGTAGTAAGTAAACAGTGTATGACGCGCGAAGTTGGAATCTCTAAGAAGTGCTGAAGTCAACTATTAGTGTTCAAGGCCACGTCGAATAGTTAAAGAATTGCAAGAGTTCAGGTACTGTGCTCCTATTTTAAGTAGAGGTTAGAGAGTTAAATTATTAGCGCACTATCAAAGTAAAAAACGAGCTTTGTATAAGTTATCGTAGGAATATATTTGAATGGTTGTATATATTGTCCCCACGCTAACTTGTCTCACCTTAGTCCTCTAGTTGTTAATCAGATTTATCTTAATTGGATTATTATTGTGTCTGTGTTGAATATTGTGACAAATAAACAATTGAAGTGCATCATGTCGTCTGATCAATTAGTTCCTCCCACATATCTAGCCGGTTTAGAGGGAAAAAGGAATAACAATTCCTTACAAGTTATTTAGACGCACATTCAGATCGTGAAATGAATAATAAAATAGCCGATATCGAACAATATGTTTACGATTTGATGCTAAAAAACATTGCAAAGAAAAGCATCAGATTGTTTTCCAAAAACTAAGTAAATTTTTTTCCAAGAAATTTTAAAATTTTGCATTCAATGTCTTGAAGTATTTGTGTGTGTGTGTAAATAATATAAACTCAGATAAAAAAAACTTCGTTTTGTTGATAAATGCCTTTTTTTTTTGCGTTATCCCCTAACAAGAAATCCTTTAAAACATGAAAAAAATATTTCAATTCAACAAAAAATATTCAGTTTCGTGTCAACCGGTTTTCACTGTATTTTTAATTTCTTTGATAAAAAGTGCTTTGATAATAATAATATCCTTCTATATAAAGGGGAAACTTATCTACAGAGTCTAAACTAGGATTTTTGAAAAATTCACTTTATTTTCAATGTTATCAATTGAAATAATATATATATATATATATATATATATATAATATATATATATAATATATATATATATAATATATAATATATATAATATATATAATATATATATATATATATATATATATATATATATATATATATATATATATAATCGGTGCTTTTTTCTGTTACAACTTCTCCGCATTGATATATTGAAATGTGAATAAATCCTATTCTAAATTATATATTTCAAAACTCCTAGTTCAGTCACTGTAAATAATTTCTAGCTATAAACAGTCGTACCTTTATCTGACAAGTTTCGCGATTTAACTAAACTTGTCCCCTTATTAAAATGGAGGCAAAAGCCCATATTTAACGAATAATAAACCCGGAATTAACGAAACCTAAAACAACAATTAATATTAGCTTGGATTAGAAAACATTGGACTTCTTTTTTAAATGACATTTTTTTTTTTGTCCGGGACAGAAAAAGAATTTTCTTGTGAGTAGCAAATAATCACAACGAAGGCCCATAAAGACCATTCTTTGTCTTTATGGGAGCAGATGAATCATGAGTGTACCTTACCGAGTGAGGTTTGGATAGGAATGGAAATTCCTTTATCTCATCTCACTTCACAACGCCAGAGACATTTTAGGAGGATTTATTTACCATTTGCCCCCTTTCTTGAGAATAGTGAGATTCATTATACATATACGGTTTTGTCGAAAATTGTGTTTTTGAAAGTTGACTATAAGCATTTGATATTATTGTGCGCAATGATTTTTATTTAAAAATGACAATGAAAATTTCTTCAAACTGTTAATTTTCTATTTTTTTTTTTTTATAATTGGAAACTGTGAAAGGTTATCTTATGCAGGAGGAATGTAAATGGCGTAGTATGTTCTCTGCATACAGTCGAAAAAAACTTTTTTTTCCGAGTCTGTAATCAAAAAGATTATCAAATTTCTAATTAACTGGTACGTACTAATTTACTAATAGTATTTTTAGCTGGTGAATAAAATGCGTATTATTTTTAACTTTGTATATATTCTGTATAGCTACTTATTATAGAATTTCGAAAAGGTAAGTGCAAAAATTTTGTATTTGTTTGGGCCCCGATATAACGAATAACCCGATTTAACGAGCAAAATTATCTATCCTGGGGAATTCATTAAATAGGGATCCGCTGTATATTGAAAATATTATCATAGAAGCATTTTCCATAAAAGGAAAATGTTATGAAAATGTCATTTTTTCTTAATTTCTGCTAAAATAGAACTGCATTTAAATACGCTTTTACTGTAATGACAATATTATATTAAAATTAATAAAATATAGTTTTAAAACATTAATAAACACCTTTTTATAGTTAATAGAACCAAGATGTGTGTAGCTTAATATTTTAGTGGCTAAATATGGAATTACTCACCAAATCTGGAAATGGGATCCGATATAGTCGACAAATCCGAGAGGGGATCTGAAAATGGGAAATCATTAACCCTGTTGATCCTGATCACTACAATGAAGCAAAGATATTAAATTCTTGTATTGTCATCGGTCTTGGACAAGTGAGCAAAATTTCGAATTTATCTGACCTTTTAAAGTGGGTAAAAATTGATTTCGAAGATTCCGTTACATACAAGTTAAGCTTATAATAGGGTGTCAAAAAGGACACTAAAAATAAAAAACATCCATACATACGTTTATGAAAAATCACAGTCCTGAACGTATAATATTTGATAATATGAAGTGTGTAGGATCTTAAAATTGTGGAAATGAGATGCAATTTTGAGAGGCATTTTTATAAAAGTTGGAAGTGGCGCGCTTATCGGGTAGGACAGAACCAGGTACCTTTGGATCCGAAGCCGAGTAACTTATCCACTACACCAAAATGATCACCATGGTGCGGAGGTTGTTACTGGCTTATATAGATGGTACCGCTACATACTCCCCCACCAGTAAGTTGGTGGTTAGGGGAATGAACGATGAAGTTGTTATATCGAGCTTGTTAGCTGATGCGTCACTAGTTGTGACGGCTTTGCTGATTGCGTCATTCGTGCGTGACGTCTTGAGGGTTGCGTCACCATGTGACGGCTTGAAGATTGCGTCACTATGCGACGGCTTTGGTTGAATTTGTGGTGGATAGATGGCGCCACGACAATTCAGAAGGTTGCGTTTTTTCTGAGTTCAGCCAGGGCCACCAATGAGGTGGCGCATTTATTCGCTGGGCTAGAACCAGGTACCTTTGGATCCGAAGCCGAGTAACTTATCCACTACACCAAAATGATCACCGTGGTGCGGAGGTTGTTACTGGCTTATATAGATGGTACCGCTACAAGTTTTAGTGAACAATACCTTAGAAAAGTTATAATTATAGAAACAAATAACTGTTAGTTCAATATATAATGTATAGTCAATTTTTGAAGATTTTTTTAAAAATTTTTATTTAGTAATTCACTAAAATTTACCAAAACACTAAAAGTCTTGTTTTTTTTAATGTGTGATCGATGCGTTAAACTTTGTGAGGTTATTTACAGGAAAATTACTTGTGAGAAACGACCAGTTGCTGAAATTTCACGAAAAAATTTAGCAGTCTTGCACATAAATCACCTTTAACAACTTCAGAATATAATCTTTTGCAATATCCTTTTAAAAATTTAATTTATATCTTAAGAGATAGATCTTCAGATCTCTTAGGTATTTATCAAAAGTTGACCTAAAAAAAACGGAACATAAAGAGCACTAACATTACTAACTTACTACTAACTACTAACATTACTAGAAACTACTAACATTCAACTTTGAGTGAAGTGAAACTTTTTAAGATTTTTTTAACCTTTTTTTTGTGACCCTCACTGAAAAACATCTGTATAAATCAGTGATTCCGAAAGTGGTCTATATTATACCTCCAGGGGTCTACGATGGCCTCTTAGGGTCTACGTCAGTAGTAAAAAACATTGGGGGCTCATGAGGTGTAAATGGGGGTCTAGGTTGTGCTTCTATTTTAACTTTCAATGAATGGAATACATATTCCACTCACACAGGGGCTGTTTTGCTTATTTACTTACATAATATTTCATACTAACATAAACATATCTATCTATGACGAATTATGGACTATCGTGAGGGAGTTTTTAATTGCTTTTCCTAGTGGAAAGAAATTTCTGCACGCGGTTGCCGCGGTTATAACAACAACAGCAACAACTGCATGCTACTAACTGTATATATATCAGGGATAGCGAATCAGTGGCACGCGTTCCATTACTGACACGCGACACAATATATTGGGCACGCCAGGGATCAAAATGGTTTGCATTTGATTTCAAAAGAACAAAATTCACTATTAAGTATTACGAACATATGCGAGTGATCGGTCGCGGGCGACGGGGAGCACACTTATTTGTTATTGTTTTAAACTTCGTGGACTACAGTTGCTTATGATGCATAATTTGTCTTCACATTGCATAGTCAATTTCGTCGACACAATTGTATTTTAAAGTTTTTTTCTGTTATATATTTACGAATTTTTATCTGTCATTTAACATGGTTAGTTCAGCAAAAGAACGAAAAGTGCAAGATAGTAAGTGTCACAGAAAATTTCAAAGGTTGAATCTAGAAATATGGAATGATTAGTAAAGGCGACAAACAGGTGTGAGTTTCATGTTCTGGAACAGTGGTATGGAGAAAATTATCTGTGAAATGGCATTTTGAGACAAATCACAAATTCTCTTGTCAAAAAAGTGAACCACAGCAAAAATAAATAATTGCTTGGAAACCATTTGGCTGCTGACTTCAATTCAGCAACCATTCTACTAAAAGAAACATTTTACAATCACAATATAAATTATTTGTCATCCATTCTGCAACAACAGAAGTCACACTTATGTTACTTTAATTTGAATTAGTATATAACTAAAACATTTACAACTATACAGTGCAAAAGGTATTTTCTCGTAGTAAATAAAGAAATTTGATTTGTTAGTATTTATTTTGACTTTTCCCCCAATAATCACAAGTCAAACTATCATCAAGGTTTGACGACATGTCTATACGTCTTTAGAAAAAAATGGCACATTGATCCATAAAGGTTCGACACCCCTGATACATATAGATGTAGGATTCGACTCAACAAAATTGATACCACATGTTGAAAATTTGTTAAAAAGCATCTGATTGATTTTTCTTATTAAAGCAATTTGTTTATTGATCAGTTATTTTATATCAGTTACTAAATTTTAATTTAATTAATACATGTTTAAATTGATGATGTGTGTTCGTTTTCTAAAGTTTTTCACTCTACACTTCACTAAAGCTAAAAATTTAAATCTTTTAAAGTAAGTAGCTCTATACCAGCTATTAAAAACATTTTTGATTTGCAAAAATTCAAAATTAAGTAAGCAAGGGTCTACCCACAAACTGGAGAACATAGCAAGGGGTCTAAGAAACAAAAAAGTCTGGGAAACTCTGGTATAAACAGTTAATGGCTGCTTAAAAATATGAATTGTAAAATAATTTAGAACTTGTTAGTGTTCAAGATATGTTCTGTGTAGGATTCTATTTTTTATTTATCTATTTTTGTTTGTTTTATTTATGAATTAGGAATGATTCTTTGATTAAACTACCGTTTTAAAGAGTTTCTGTCTGTGTTATTGCTGTTTAAAGTAGCAGATTCTTTGAAAACAAAAAATATAAATTTTAAAAGAGAATTTATATTAACATATCGAGAGCACAGGCTATATTTAATATTGTTAAGGTGTTGCGGTTCACCCAGTGGGCATTGGTAAAACCATTTATTTTAAAAGTAAATGTTTTCTTTTCTTAAAACTTGTTTTCGACATTGTACCCGTCTTTTGAAGTATATCAGATAACTCTGTTTACTACAAAAACACAAGTAAAACAAAGCTCTCATATTGTACGCTTAAGCAATGATGAGCTACTGCTAGACTGTGGACCTATTCCATGCAGCGAGTAGAGAACATACGTACACCAAAGAATCTGAAACCGACGCATGTGCTTCATTTGTTCGTTGTCAAGTCCCGACGTGACATCAGCATAAGAACCAAATCCCGTGAAAGTGCAGGAGTTTGATGATGTTTCTGTAGCCTTTCCCGTGATATCGCGGGAAGAGCTATCATCGTCATTTACTCTCTCCTCTTCAGTCGGTATATGGAGAAATGTTCACTTGAAGGGCTGGCATCGCATTGATCGCTTTTCTCCCTTACGGCGGCAGTGGACGCGTTAAGCTTCATCGTGCGCTTCCGATAAAGCTAGATGTGTCATGTACACTTTTATCGAATCATTTGCTTACGTAAACGCATTCGCACCGATTGTGAAAAGACGATTCTCCAGTCTAGCTGGCACTGGTGTTCCATAAACGAGTTTCTTTTAGTATGCGAATCTTTGTAAAGGTGGTCACTCTTTTACGTCTTGGATGTCCATCAGTTGATTGCGATTGACTGAATGTTCATCCCTGCCTTAAAATATTTTATGTACAATGTACGGATATGAAAACAGAAATATTTCTAAGTTGAGATCTTTAAATGTATGTGTATCATTGCTTCTTTAAAGAAGCAAACATTTAAAAATAAGACACAACCTGCAAGTTTGTTAGAACTCTATTAAAATTGCTCATTTTATTTTGTTATTTATCTGACAAAGGGATACATAAATCTCACAACAAATAAATATAATAAAAACTGGGGAGAGGGGTATCCCTTGTATGTGTGTGTGTCTTCATAACGAATACAATTATACAACTGATTTGGGGGGTGTCGGCCTAATCGGCACCCCTCGCTCTTCGTCTTGCCTAGCTAAAGGTGTGGGGGGAAACAAAGCATCATCAGCAATTTCCATAATAACAATTAGTTTCATTTATCTTCAAACACACTTAAACAATCACATGTGAAACTACAAAAGGAAACTTAGGAGTGATATATAAAGCGTTATCTAATCTCAATGTATAACTCGAAGTAAACCCGACTACGTGAACTAGATAAGGAGAACAGGCGCTAATGAACCGATAACTAGTTCTAATTTCATCTATCTTAAATCCTCAATCTAATAATTTAGTCTCATTGCAATTACTTCCTTAACTCGCGCTATGTTTGTGAATGAAATATTCCAATATTCATACTTACATAATACCATAACAGCTCCCCGACTCCTTCTATCTTACATCTACAAAACCTAGACTTTACATAGTCAAACGAATGAGAATATCATGGTTTCTTCTTGAAAGGCCGTGAATTAATGTGAATGCTAGCCCCAAAGTTTCCCCAATAGGATTGGTAGGAATATGACGCGAATAGATCCGTCACAGGTTCATACTCTGTAAAACTGTAAAACTGTAATTTACATGTATCATGTAGTTTCATTTGCAATATATAATCACGTTAAACTATTTTTGCACACATATGCAAAGCCTCACCATTATCATAAATGCAGATTTGTTCCAACTGTGATTTTTCTCCTTTCTGTTGCTATCATGTAGTTGCTTTTATTTTGCTTATGTATCAGTAAATTTATTACAACATTACGAAAAACTTTTTATATAAAGAGATGTTTAAAGAGGATTATAAAATGTCTCTATTTGTATTTGCTCAGAATTAACTTCTACAGATTAACAGAATTTATTCTTTTAACAAAAACCTGTTTAATCAAATTTTTCATGAAGATTAATTTTTCTTTTCGAAATACAATTATTATTATTTTTTATAAAAGGAATTTTGTAAACATGTATTACAAAAAATTCGAGCTTTTTAAAATATAGTAGTATCCAAATTTAAAGCTCCAAAAACACGATAAATATGAGCAATAAATATAAAAATATATTACACTATTATTTTTATAAGCGATGTTATATAGTACAACATTAAGGAAACGCTTTCCATATTTATGCGTATAGAGTCTGCATTATTCGCATATGTGTAAGCACGAATATGTGTAACTCTTTACATTTCATAAAATGTCGCCAATACGATTGCGATTGCACATTATTGTGAGCTCTATTCTCACAACTATTAAATGGACTGGGATCGTTGTATGAGAAGAAAAAGGCGTTGGTCTCATGCAAAGAATTATTAATAATCAGCGGAACTAAATGCTCAACTTTCCAGAAAGCTGCAAGAGATGCAAGTTTATCAAAATCTGAAAACTATCAATAAATTGTTGGATAATACAGCTTCCATGGTTAATTAAACTGAAGATGTCCACCAGGAACGAATTTTGCGAAAAAAGAGTAAATTAATAGAACTACATTATGGTCGTAAATTACTGTTTTGCAATTTGAGTAATGAATATGAAAAGTTATATAATTTATACAACGCCTGGGTTGCATAAATTATTAGCTTAGGCCCAGTAGCCGAGTGGTAGTGTATTGCGCTTCCACATCTCAGGTCCAAGGTTCAAATCCAAAGCCGACTCAGCTTTCATCCCTTTTGTGGGTCGATAAATGAGTACCAAACTTGATTGGGAACTTAAAAAACTGGGAGGTTTCGCACCAGACTGATCACCTGACTGGAACATCCGCACTTGCATCTCAAGGCCCCAGGTCACGTATACAGAGTTGGACATAGTAGACTTTGGGCCTCATGGGCTGCTGTGCCACTGAGTTAAGTTATATATATTGATATTATTCTTTTCTTTCTGATTATATAATTTATGGAAACGTATTTTTGTAATAATTTGGATTGGAAATTTTGTTTAAATATCTGCCCGATAAGCCGTATCAATTAATATATTGCGTATTCTTTTTTTTTGAAGTTTACACACTCTTATAATATACTCTGTACGTGAGGCGATTTAGGACGCCGAATTTTTCTAATTGATGCAATAAGCATTTTGTAGAGAGAAGTTCCCGTTGTAACATATTTTTTCATAGTAATTTATTTTCCGTTTTATGTCTTCTTTTATAATTGAAAACCTTTCCCAACAATGTAACTTCAAAAGAAAACCTCCCATCTTTTTGTGTGTTCCTTCGTGCTTGATTGTAAAAGTTGTTTGGTTACGGAACCAGAATATTTTATTTCACAGAACTTCTTTATAGATTGAAAAAGTTCTTTCAACATTTAATTCGAACGAATTAATAGCAAAATAAAATCGGAATAGGAAAGAAATTTGTTTCTACTTTTAAAGTATTCTTTTTGCTTACTCCATTTGATATGCAAAGCATATTCAGCCATTTTTTATTCGATTTCAATTAACATCTTTTTATATACGTGATCAGAATATCGAATAGCTTCAATGTAACTACAATAAAGTTCTTCAGAGGGAATAACATTGATTCTATTCACGATAATTGAATTTTATTCCAGTCAAATTGCCAGTCCAACCCAATTTCAACTTCACCTTCCCAGCGGACCAATTAGAGAACAAGTAATTCGATTTTGGAAACAACGAATTAACGAGGAAAAATCTGATTGAAATATTTTCTTCAACATGTTCTAAATGTTGAATTTTTTTACCAAATGATGTAAGATTGCTGTATTTTTAAAAGCAAACCTCTTTTTCAAATAAAATAAAAGCTTTTTGTACATATATTTCCAAGTTTTAATAGTTAAGCTAGTTTTAAAGAAACTAGGTATCGATTTCAATACATATAACAAGGGATGTCAAATAGGCAAAAAATATTGTTACAACTCTTAAGTAATTAATGAGTACTTTTAACTTAAAACAATGCAAATAGGTCATTATTTGGATGATTAATAAATTAATATTACTTTCCAGTGCATTTAGTTTATAATATAAACTGTAATATTTGAAGCATAACGCCAGAAAACAGTCCTGACCTCAATCCTATCGAAAATTTGTGGCACCGTCAGAAAACGCTTGTCCGAATGAGGTACCCATGAAATAAATAGGAGCTAATTGAGGATATAATTGTTTCCTGGCATCATGTAATAACGAAGAAAGAGCTTAAAACAATTTTCAGCTAAATGAAACATCGATGTGAAGCTGTAATAAAAAATAAAGGCAACCTCACTAACAACTGATAACTCTATTGTACACTCATGTCCATAAATTAAGGGTAATGAAGTTCAGACAAAGAAAGAGACAGAAGCAAAACAAATTTGACTTATTTGTAAAGTCTATTCATTAAAAAAAAGGTAAAGAGCAAAAAAGATGCCACATATGTTTGACATAATTAATAAAAATTGCGATTTTTACTCCCTGGAGCAAATTTTAAAAAAGAACCTATTTACAAAAAACAGTATAACATGGTTAGTATTGATGGTTAATACGGAGTATGTCTCCCGGACGATGCAATACAGGCTTTACAACGCCTACGCATGCTGAGTATCAAATTATCAATCTGATCTTGGGGAATATTACACCACTTATCAAGCAATGCCCTCCGAAGTTCCGGTAGACAGGTGGGAGGGGGTTGACGGGCTGCAATTCGTCGGCCAAGCATATCCCACACATGCTCTATTGGATTCAAGTCCGGTGAGTATGCTGGTCAATCTATATGGGTGATATCCTCCGATAGAAGGCATTCATCTGCAATGTCTGCATGGTGAAGACGGGCGTTGTTATCCATAAACAGAAATTCAGCACCCATGGCGCCCCGAAACAAACGTACATGTTGTTACAGAATGACATCCCGATAGATGTGGCCTGTCATCGTTACACTCTGAACATGCAGGTCAGTTCTGGAACCAAGAATAATTCCTCCCCAAACGAGCCATCCTGCACCACCGTAACGGTTTCGTTTAATGGTGTTCTCTTGGTGGTAACGGGTACCTGGCGCACTCCATATGAAAGTCCGCCGAGAATCAGACTGCAAACTAAACCTGGAATCGTCGGAAAACGTCACACAAGATCACTTTTGCGGTGTCCACAATGCATGCTCTCTACTCCAGGTTAATCGCAGGGGACAGTGAGTTGCGGTAAGTGAAACACATCTGACAGGCCTACGAGTATATAGACCAATGTGCCCTAAGCGTCTGTTCACGGTCTGCCTTGAAACTGTCGTACCGGTAGCTGAAGAGAGCTAACGAGATGGGTGTGATGCTGTGCTCCATTTGTTTCTTTTGGCAGTAACTGCAAAATACCGGTCCTCATTCAGCGTTGTAACTCGGGAGCGACCTGTGCAGTAACATCTACTCACATTACCATCATCTTGGAATCGTTGCCAAAGCCTGGAGATGCCACTCTGGGCGATTCCAAGTTCCTCGGATATTTCCAGCTGGGTACGCCCACATTCCAGTCGTCTGATAATTCTACCACGTAAAAAATCATCCAAATGCTTCCTTTGTGCCAAAACTATGCGGTTATTGCACTGAAAGTCTTTTAAAGCTCTTGTGAAAATTTTTACTTCTTTGCCACCATTCCTTATATTACCCCTCTCTTACACTCTCGTCATTGTGACGTACTATCCGCACCATCTGGTGGTTTCCTGTAATTTGCATATTCTTCTTCAAGATGTGTGTGCTAATTCTACAGGTGAAAATTTTATTTTAGAGTTCAATTTCTGTGTGATTCTGAATTATCCTTAATTTATGGACATGAGTGTACTATTATCAGTATCTAATATATATCGGCAGTTATTGCAGTATATTTTTTTTTGCGTTGCCAGTATTTGCCTTTTGATTTTTGTTTTGAATTTAGTATTAAATTCTATTTAAAATGGTATAAAAGACAATGCATTTTGTGTAACGTGGCATTTTCTTTAAGCATTCAAACTTAAAAAGCATAACAATTTTAAAATTGTCCACAACTTTGGACATCAATTTATTATATATGATTCAAATAATCTGTTCATTGTATAAAGTTGAACTATTAGCATTAGTTATAGCTATCAAAAGCAGTTTCTGGAATAAAATAAGCTGAAATGAAGAAAGCTAATTGAAAGGAATTGAATCAGATTGAATGTACCTTCAATTTCATTCGAGAATTCCAGATTCCTAATTCCATTACTGTAGTTATTTGAAGGAATCCATCCGTAAAATCCATTATTAAGCAATCAAACAACTTCTCTTTAGTTGCATCTCGTTTACACTAAACTAATGACAGTTAGTCAAAGCCTGTCAATGGTAAATGTACAAGAAAGTAACTTCTAATTTTATCCTCTTGTTATGAAAGATTGAAATGACGTAATACGAAGATGGTTCTTCCACATAATTTATTTTTCCCCTCCTGGGTTAATAAGCACTGTGTCAAGTATAGTATAATAGCATGATTTATATAGTAAGCTATTTCAAACAGAAACTATACAAAGATTTATTATCTTAAAGAGAAGTGTGTGTGTTTGTATAGGGTGTTGAAGAACACGACTGATAAATTCAGAGGAGCAGAAGAGCTAGGTGTCTCATTAAGTGGTAAAAGTGATAATAGTAGCCGTCGGGATGACGATGAGCCAGACGAATGGAGTGGCCAAGTGGATGCGTAGATTTGGAGTGCCATGGTAGGGTAGAAAAAACCTAAAATTCCCATTTCCGACTTCTTCCGGAATTCCTGCAGGGAATACCGGTCAGTTAGAATTAGAACATGTATTTCAGGGACGATGACGCATCAGCACATTTTTCGAGTGTGATGCGTTACCACCTCCATGTTTCACTCCCCGGGAGTTGGATTGTACACGGTGGACATGTTGTTTGGTTTTCCACGGTCTCCGTACCCAAATCCCTTCGATTTCTTCGTCTGTGTATGAGATGCCATTGGCTACAATGGATGATCTCATGACATGTGAATCGTCATCTCTTCACAGATAATATACCCAAAACACTGGATTTGTATGAACGCGTTTGGGAATCTTTCTTCTGACGGTGTCCGGTGTGTTATGACCTATGCGGCCACAACTTCGAACAATTTCTGTGACAATCAGTTGTCATTGCATTTATGATGTCAAACTGTGATGCATTGTTCGTATTGTAAACATGCGTTAAATCTAACAAATATATTTCTTGTCTCTTATGCACCTTTTTGTTCCACTGGATATCATACCCTTCATATCTGTTTTTGTGAATTACTCCGACTAAACGTAATTTCCGAACGCATGTTCCATGTCGATTTGTCATCCCCTTGTTGCCTACTATCACCGCTTTGAATTTGTCCGTTGATTTCGGACCCTGAATATGTGTTCGGTTTAAAGAATAACCCATCTTGCACAATTTCAAATATTGATATATCACAATTATAAGAATTGTATACGTAACTGCAGGCAGCCAACGACAATATGGACTGATGATCAGAATGGCCTTTCCCTTATGTTTACGATAGCATTTGATGCATGCTAAAAAAACAACCTTCAACATCGAAACAATCTAGATCTTCATCCAAATTTGACCTATGATACAAAAATTTACGTATGTATTTCAGAAGATCGTTTTCAGTACTCAGACAAGAGAAAAATTACGTTCCACGATCACTCTAATGTTAACCATTTAAAGTATGTTGCCTAGTATTTATGGTTACGAAATATTGGTCGACATGTTTTGAGTTTGATGTAGAGTGCATCTAAAGACCCAAGGTACAGAGGGAGGTGATGCGCGTTGAATCTGTCGAAGCTTAAAGACCTCAACTAGACATAATGTGGAATTTTGGAGAGGGACAGATCAGAGGTATTATTCTCGTCATTTGGCCATGATACAAAATGTTGATTTTAGTAATTACTTACCCAAATATCGATTGGATTGAAATTTACTGTTGCGTTGTGTATAATAAGATTCCATAATATGATCTCCTTAAATTTGAGAAAGTATTTCGTGATGCTGTAATAAATTTATTTAAACACAAAATTTAGTTGGTAGAAATGGGGCGTGAAAAAATTAATTTAACTGAAGAAGTGTGTCAAGAATAATTTGCCTAGAGAATCTCTCCTACCTTCCAGCGCTTTCTCAAAAAATCCTCTTATGTCATTAATCATGATGTTTTTGATTTCTCCAGTAGTTTCTATAAGCTCCCATATGATCACCCACATAGTAACTAAGTCGCCAAATTGTTTCGCCAAATATGGTGCAAACTTGGTTTTATCGCCAATATTTCGTCGTTTCTATTGAAACGTCATTATAAAGTAATCGAAAGCATTGCTCGCGAATATTATAATTTTCTCTCTGTGTATAAAAAAGTTTTTTATGATACTGAAAAATATTTATTTAAACATATTCTCTAAACGGTAATATTAACTACGTAATACATGTAATTTACAGTTTTACAATTTGAGAAAAGAATATGAGCAGTTGGGAGTTGGTTGGTGCAATGAGGGGTTGGTTTACCGTCAGTTGGGCAGGGAGTATCTACTAATAATAATTAATTTTAGTACTTTTTTAATATAAATAAGTACGTAAAAGCGGAGAAAAAAAGCAGACTCATTTTTGATCATTATTTAAGGATGCATTGTTGATGCAAATTTTGTGAAGGCGAATTATCTGTTTAGCTCTAACAAATTAAGGTAACACTTCATCTCTTATTCAAACTAAATTTAATAAAAATATCGCGGTTTGGAAGATTCACACACACAAAAAAATAATGATTACAAATGGAGAAATAGAGAAAATTATGATATTGTTACGAATTTTGCGTAATGAATGCTTAAAATAGTATAAATAATTTATCTGGATGTGTTATACGTTAAATTTTGTTGTATTTATTTTATGCTAAAATTGTAATATTCGCAAGCAACGCCGTTCCTTACATTATATAGCCAATGCAACGTAAAATTGGCGAAATCTTGATGATACAACTAGTTTGGCATCCTTTTCGGTGGTCATTTTCGTGTTTTGGTGACCATGTTCGTGACCCTTTTTGGTGAGTTCGTTATCATATGGCTTCATCTTTAAATAACTGGAGAGATCTACTAATACCACAATCTTTGAGATAATTGGATTTTTTGAAAAAAATCCGAGCCAACTATAAATAGGGAATCACTTGCCGAAACTGAGTTAGTTTTGTTTTGACCCTTGAAAGGTCAGTATTGATTTGACCTTGAAGAGTCAACCAGCGATTGGTCACTACTTCGGCTGTTGAATAGGATGAGCTGTGCTTGTCAATAATCCTTAACTTACTTGCATTTTAAACACTTGCATTACTTGCATTTGTATCTGAACACCGTAGAAGGTGTGCAGGCCTTCTGAGATTTCTTCTGTGAATATTGCTGTCGTATCCTGTCTTTGAAGGATTGTTTTTCGACAATAAATTTCCATTATTTCTGAAGAATTATCTTGCTCTTTGAGATCGATGGTATAAAATCCTCGAGCCGCTAATCTACGCAACAATATCATTAAATTTACGAAAGTTGAGTGAAGCACAAGGTATAGACTTACTTTTAAATGTCAATATTAAACTCAATATTTCGTTTTTCAGTCTGTATGGACTTGAATTGCAGACGAGAGACATTCAAGTTTTAACCATGATAAAGTAAATTATAATGAAAAAACTTTCAAATCCACGACGTAATTAGGGCAAAAAATGGCTCAGCAATGTATTAAAGGGATAGCCAAGATAATTTGTCTGCTCAGTGTATAAATAAAAGTTCCTATAAAGGGCCAGGGGTATTTTTCTAAATGGGGATTTCATGATATAAGAAGCGAGAAAAAGAAAATTAAAGGCTGTAAATTTAAAATATTGTTTGAGCAAAAAGCTGGAATCCTTTTTTAATATTTTTTTCTAAATTTGTATAATTTTATAATTTTATTTGGTTTATTTCTTAAACTCTAATCAGCCCATCTTAGATTCCATGAACTTGGGAAATGAGGAGCATGAGAAGATGCTCAGGTCAACTAGACAGTCTGATGCGAAATCCCCGGAACCTTAGTTCTTAAGCAAGCTTGGTGCTCCTTTATCGATTCGCTGATAGGACGAAAGGCTAAATCGACCTTGACTAGCCTGGGAATTAAACCCCGTACCTGTGGCGTGGAAGCGTGAAACGCTACCACTCAGCCATTGGACTTCACCTCTAATAAATAAAACTCAATAAATGATAAGCATATTAAAACGTTTCAGATATTTTGACACTATATATTAACCTATTATTAAGCATAGATTACGTTACAATTTCAAATATCCACTTCTCATACCCTTAATGTGCTATTGAAAACACTTGCGTCAATATCAGGAATGTTGATTATTTGTGTTTACCTAAAACTGAACGATCTGAAGTACCCATTTTTCACACGGGTTAATTTTTCAAAAAATAAAAGTATTATTCGTGATATAATAATTGAATTGTATAATATTGAATAATATTGAATTGAAAATGGTACAAAACAATGTATAGAATATTATAAAATAACTCTTTAATGAGTGTACTTATTGTTTATCTGTTATGCTTTTTAAGCTCTAGCAATACCACTTGGAGATAATTTTGGGAAATTCCCTTTCGTAGATGATCTCTACTTCATTAAGGAAAAATACCTACAAATTTTCAAGTTCATAGATCTAATAGCTCAAAAACAATTACATTTATCTGTAAGACCCTTACGCCCTCTCCATGCTTCTTGTGGGCTAATATTCGCACCCCCCTCCTAGGTAGCTTATCTCTATTCCCTAATAGGAACGCGAATAGTAAATTTTGTGTATGTTAGTTCAATTATACAAAACTGGTAATATTTATTTGCAATGCCCCTTAGGGGTGATTCAGGTGAATGTGGGAACCGTTTTCACAGATGAGAAATAGAAGCCTACTACACCCCATACCGGCATGAACATTATGTACTTTTTTAATAATATACATTAACTAGCTGTATATCCGTTCTTTTCGCACGAGTAAATTAAGAAGTAAAACAATATAGATTGAAAGGTAAAGAAATTTTTATTGAGTTAATTTAAGCTAATCACAAATTAAACAAAAACGGATCTTTCTAAATTATAGCATATCTCTGATCAACCAAAAATCATGTTTTCCAAATTTTAATTTTGTAGGTCTAATAGCTAAAAAAAGGATTTTCTTAAAAAATTTATAACGCTTCTGTAACTCTCTTGAAGATTGATTTATGAAAACATCCTTATAAGCTGATATCTGCTTCAAAATAACATGTTTTTTCTAATTTTAAGTTTGTACGTTTAGAACAGGAAATGGTTTTTAAAATAAAAAAGAAAAACCTCGTAAACCCCCTTTGGGTGTCGATTTTCACAAAGGACTTTTTAGAAGATCGTTCCTCCTTGAAAGGAACATTACTTCTAAATTTCAAATCTTTAGGTCTAATAACTCAATAACCGAAATATTTATCCATAATAGAACTTAACTCCTCGCGGCCTTTTTTGTGGTTCGATTTTGGCAAACCTCTTTCTTGGCGATTTTCTATTCTATAAAAGGAACACGCCAAGCAAATTGTAAGTCTGTAAATCTAATAGTTCATGATATATCGAGATGAGTGAGTGGATAAATGAATCACTTTTTTCAATTCCTCTACTATTAGTTCACTCTCTCTCTATATATATATATTGTTCAAATTTTCAATCGTTAATGAAATGCTTTTTATTCGTCCACTCCAGTTCAAATACATTTTTAAGCTTGTAGTGGATGCCACTTGATGTCAATGCAGTTTTTTCAAATATTAATTCATTAATGTAACTTTATTTTTAATTTTAAATTTATTCTGCATTATTTCTGTCGTAATTACAATCAGCTTCAACAGATGGTGCTCGTTCAATTTTTTATTACAAAATAGAAATTGACGCTAATTTTTTTTATTATTCCTTTATATTTATATGTGGATTAACAATTTGTAAATGATGTGTGTGTGTGTGTCATTTCTATTGTGATTATAAAGATCTTAAATGGGCTTACATAACATAAATATATCTTTTAAAACCTAAAGGTTATAGTAACCATTGTAAATCGCTACATAGCAAACAAGGCAGCTGTAGGATTGAAAAGATAACCAATTAAATTCTTAATTATATCACAGCCCACATTGTGTTTAGTGTTTTGGATTGGGAATAGCTGCAGTGTATTGTATACGGGTGAATATTGCCAAGCTTTTGAAAAAGGTCATTAACACTCTATGATATTTCCTTTTTTTAGAATATCATGTGTCATTAAACATATTTAATTTGAAACCTCAAGTTTAAATCTGTTTGTACGTGTTACTCGCATCACAAATTTAAATCCATTCCCATAACATTTTTTTTATGTTGAAAGAATCTTGCTAATTAGATGATGATGATAATCTCGCTAACGAATAAAAAAAGTAAAACATTTATTTCGAATTTCAATACAAGTGTAATTAATCCTTTTTAATCCAATTACAAATTGAAAATAATTGCCTTTCCGTGTTGTGAGAACAATTCTTTAGAGATTGTAAAATTTAAGTTTTCGGAAAGTGTAAAATGGAATATTTTAATAAAGTATTATCTAATGTTTTTTTTAAAAAAATGTTTCACTCGCAGTCTTGCTCATTATCTACAGATTAAAACCTGCTTCATTATTAACATTCAGCGTTGCTCGTTTTTAAATATTAATAATTCAAATTCGGAATAAGAACGGTTTTAATTTTAGAACACTCCATCACATGTTAAGAGATGTTAAAACTGAAAGCAAAAAAAAGCATTTCACCTATTTTTTCCCTTTGTTCTTCGAGCACATTGTATTACATTCAAAAGGATTATTCTGTTCATAATTTTTAGGTAAGAACTAGCTGGTACACCCGTTCTTCGATTGTGTGAATTGGAAAATAAAACCAATACAGATTGAAGGATAAAGAAGGTTTTAATGAGTTAATTTTAAATGAATTGCAAATTAAACAAAAAAATCTCTCTACATATCTCAACTTAACAAAAAAAAAACAACATTTATTTAATTTAAAGTTTGTAGATATAATAGCTGATAAAAATTTTTATTTTTTATTTTTAATGCCCTGTAACTTTTTTGTGTGTCGATTTTTGAAAACCCCTACCTAAGCTGATCTCTGCTTAGCAAAAGTAACATATTGCTACAAATTTTGTGTATAATGAAAACTTAAAATAATGTAAGTAATTCATATCTGCAGGCGTAATATGTTAATAATAATTTGTGTTATATTTGTTTTATGTTAAAATTATAATATTGGCATGCAATGCCATACCTTATATTATAATGGCGATTCAAGGGAAACATAGCGAAATGTTGATACTAAAGCAAAGTTGGCATCATTTTTAGCTACCATGTTGGCAACTTGAAGATTGATTGAACGGTGCAGAATTTGCTTTACTGTAGCTCCACCTGGCGGAGAGTTGCAAATAAAAGAGGATAGCGCGCGCAAAACCCTTCTGCACAAAAAATACATATACATTCCAATTTTCATAGTGATAAGTTGAGCGGTGCTTGAATGAAGGGATTTCATATATACAAATATCCATTTTTATGTATATAGATTACGACAGTTTCGGTTTGGGGGACATTATTTTGAAATTATTTTCGGTTTGGGGGAAATATTTATGGAAAGCTTTATTAAGGTGAATCAAAAGTCTTTTTTTTGCCCTGATTATAAATATTTATTGTTCTTAAACTATTATTATTAGATGTATATTTGTTTTGATATATAAGACATTTAGTACTATTATGAATTTTTTAATAAGATTAAATTTCAACCTCCGTAAAAAAAAACCTCAATAAATTTCATCGTCTACCCACCGCAGTAACCCAGATAATGTCGGGAGAAGTGGTATTCCAACTCCCACCAAGTGTTCTTTATCATATGCTCTTTCTAAGCATACAACCTAATAATTTTATGAAGAATTCTTACTAAACTTGCTTGCGATACTTGAAATTCACGTGATTCTTCACAAGTGATTTAGTAAGACTTCGTTTAAACGATTCCTGAACGTGTTCAACTGTTGTTTAACTCCCATTAGGCTTGCGAATCAGTGGCGCATATGAGTATATTAGGGGGCCCCTGCAAAGTCATCGTTTTTTGCTCCTAGCGGTTTCTTACAAAGGGTATGTAGTTGGCGTTAACCAGGCTATCTACCCCCTCCCCGTGATGCGGGGGTGTACGTTACGTCACAGCTGATACTTCTGTGAGGATATCCTTAACCTTAAATGAATTTTTAAACATTTTATACCATTACTTTATTGATTTTGCACCAGGAGGTTTGGTTCTACACCAGTACTTCTCAAAGTTTCAATATTCGCGACCCAATATTCAATCATAATTTTCATCGCCCCCTCCCCTCATACAATAACAATGTATTGAATTCAATAGTGCTATACTTTGACGCCAAAACCTCTTAACGCTTTAACCTCTTAAGTGCCACCGGCGTGTATAAACGCCTCGCTCAGCCAAAGCATTAATTTCTCCGGACGTATACATACGTCCGGAATTCGTAAAACTATTCCGAAGGCTTTGGAATGCAAAAAAGGACCTTGACAATGTTTGCGAAAGGTTTACATATTTCAGATTATTTGCTTCTTTATCCCCTCCTAAAATGCATCACATATGCGCGCTTACGGGGAAAATTGTTGGCATTGGAAAGCGAATCACATAAATTTTAATCAGCAGTTAAGGTATTAATTATAAGCCTTACAAATAAACAAAATAAAGTGTTTATGTTATATATAATATTATAATTTTATATATGACAATCACATGTAGGGGCACTGGTAATTAATAAACTTGTTCTTAGCTTGGTATTTTTAAATTAATAATAAAATGCAATGCGCAGCCCTGATGTATTTATATCAGTGGAAATGTGTATTTTATTTTTAATTATGTTAGAATGTATTTTGTTTGTTTACTTTCTGTAAATTAATAATTTTTTAAAAAATAATACTTTGTTTTCGACTTTTCAATATGCTCGCGCCCCTCGTAGAGTTAGTCACGCCCTTTAAGGGGGGCGCGCCCCACAGTTTGAGAAACGCTGTTCTACACGCATGCCACGACGAAATTTCTGCTTATCTTTAAACCGCTCAGGACCAGTTGAGTTTTCCTGCTTAGCCTTAATCCATCTCTAAGCATTCATATAAAATCCTTACTGTAATAAAATATGCAGAAATATATATATATATATAGTTTTTAATCATTGTAAATTCCATTAGCTCCAAATTCAAATCACACCGGTGTGATCACGGAAGTTAAAACGGAGGAAAACTCAATCTCACATATACGTAGCTGTATCTGAAAATTTTGGGGACTGCGGCCAATGATGGCGACGAAAGGAAGTACCTAAATATAAACCACTTGAAATGTATTCTCCGTACACTCTCCTACCCGTCCAGGTTGGTTTAGTTCATATTATGTGACCGAACCGCACTCGTAGCTGTTCTGCGATGTAAGACGGCCGCGGTGACCGAGTGGTCTAGGCATCGGATCATGGCTAGCGTGTCATGAGTTCGATTCTAGTACCACTAAAAACCCACCGTGTAGGGGAGAGATGCACATTAAATCTGTCGAGAGCTCAAAGTCCTCCCGTTGGTGTGGTGTGGTAGTTAGGAAAGGGGGTGCCAGCTCAGGTGTCGTCCGCATCACTTGACCATGGTTCAAAATTACGCGGACCGTCACCAAAAGCCCTCGTGTTGCTAATCAGTGCGACGTTAATATTCTCTCACTCCCTCTGCGATGTAAGAAAGTTAACTTTTCTTGAGCAGCGTTGAACATTAAATTCTGTCTCGCTGCTTAGGTAAAATACCAAAGGAGACTTTGGAAATGCTAAGTAAGATGTATGGTGAATCTACTATGGTGAGATGCATGGTTTACGAATGGCATCGGCGTTTTGAGGAGGTTCGAACATGTTGGAAGAAGGACTTCACGGAACGCGGAAAAACCGTTGTTAAACACTTACACAAATCGCTGAAGGTACACACTTTTTGAAGACGTCATTTGATGGAATCCATTCGTCGTAAGCGGTATCAGTTCTCACAGAGTGACGACTGGTATTTTTTGCATAACAACACTCCAGCCCTCTGATCCCAATTGATAAAAGAGTTCTTCACCAAAACACGCCCTAACGTGCTTCCATATCCCCCTTATGCACCCGAATTTTCCCCGTGTGACTTTTATCTACTCCCACCAATGAAAACACTTTAACAGGGATACCGTTTTGCGTCATCAGATGAAGTGAAAAAAGCATCGCAGGAGGCCTTACGAGAGGTTGCGGTAAATGGCGTCCAGCTGTGCATCCAGAAGTTACACGAAGGCTGGTAGAAGTGTAAGAATTTCTACACCTTGTCTTCAAACTTTTGGATCATACTACGTTCTGAAGTGATCATATACGTATATGTGATCATGGCCCTCAACGGGTTATTAGGCAAATTCGTTTCGTGAAACCAAAGTACACATTGGGCCTTTCTCTTAAATAGACGTCCCTTCTGCAACAAAGTTATGTCCTCCTAACTAATATTTCGCTCCGTCGCTCTTTAAGAAGCGTTTGTTTCCATCTACAGCCAAATAAATAAATAATAACCTACTGAAGCTAACCTATCCAATGATACAAAAGTTACATTATTATATTGAACGGTGTTTTTGAACTGGATTTCTATGGTAAGGGCAAGACCTTTGGTTCACACTATATTTTTAGCACAACATTACGAGCAGAAACCAATCTGTGCTTAATAATTTTCTTACGTCATTTTGTTTAAATTTCATCCATAGCGGGATTCACAATGAAAGAAGATGTGTATAATAATAATAATAACGTTGCAGCCTTTTTGTTATGAAACAATAACATTAATTTCTTAGTCTTATAATATTTTTGCTATTTCTTTTGCTATTTTTAATTCCTACAATTAGATTGCATTTATACATGTCAAAAACAATTTGAACTCCTTATGAAAGAATATTTTATTACTCTCCGCACCCACACATTTTTTTAAAAGTTATCTCACGCAATCTAATGTTATTTAATCCCTAAATGAAATTCCAATCCAAATTTAAATGAACTTGAAAAAAAAGCAAAGATTAAGCGGCATATTAAAAACTAAAAACAACCCTTAGATTCTTTGAATAAAATAACATTAAAAAGCCGAAAAATAACAAAAAATCTCGTAAGGAATTAATAGCAAAATTAAAATAAGTAACAAAAGTTCTCTTGATAATTTCAAATATATGCTATGATTAATTAGGTAAAAAATATGCTGTTATATTAAAAGAATTTCAATATTATTAAATTAGATGCACTCAAATTTTCTTTTTAAAAGAATTTTATTTTCCAAGCAAAATATCTTTACCTAATTTTAGTCAGACAATAATTAATTTTATTACTTAGTTATATAATTATATTCTTTGGGGAAAAAAGGAGTTATTGTGTGTCTCATGGAAAATTTTCTTTTATTTTTAATTAATATTGAATTCTTAATTTTTTAAAAATACATTTAAGGAATTTGCTTTGATTACTTAAGAAAATTTCGTTTATAATTCGTTTTAGTCGTTTTTATGAGTTTTTGACATTATAATTAGGTTTTTTTCATTTTTAATTAGGTTTTTTCATTTTTAATTAGTTTTAGTCATTTCTAGTTAGTTTTATTCAGTTTTTATTCAGTCGTTCATTTTGGAAACTAAAAGCTGCATCATTATCCCTTTAAGAATGCAATATGATAAAAAAAATCCTAATTATAAATATTTCTAATAAATTTGGTTGTGGTTCTTTAATGAATATAACGTAGACTTGGTGGCTTAGAGGTAGAAAGCCCGCCTCGTAAGCACAAGGTTAAGTGTTCAATTCTAGCTAGAATCAATAGATTTTCTGTATGTAAATATAGTAGACATACATGTTGTACGATTATGTGACACGCAAAAGATCTCTTGAGTATCAACTTTGTTCTGGTACTCTTAGCACAGTGCTTCTCAAACTTTAAATACTTATGACCAAATTTTCAATCATAATTTTCATCGGGCCTCTTTCCATACAATAACAATGTGTTAAATCCACTAATAATGTATATGACGCTAAATCTATAATACAATTTTAATTATAAACCTCTTAAATTATGTTGTTGTTGTTTCTTATCCCACTTGACCGACAGAAACATCTAGATCAAGACCATGAAACCGTGCGTTTTTAAGCAATAAAGAACTGTAGTTGGACTTGAGAACAGCGGGCTCTTATGGCATCCAATGCAAGCAAAGATGTGGGCAGGAGCGGCTTGGTTCACATTGCATTTCGGACAAGAAGGGTAAACTTTAACACCATCCATATGCCGTGATCAGAAGACATGATTCCTTACAATTATTTTATTGCCACCACAATAATAACCCAATTAAGATAGTTTGATCCCTATTTAGAGCACGAAAGTGAGACCAGTTAGCCTGGGGATAATATTACGGACACTCAACTAATTTTTACGATAACCTATACAAGCTCGGTTTTAACTCCGACGCGCCCCAACAATTTACTCTTTAACTTCTATTTAAATAATACGCACAATACCTGTACTCTTGTAAAGCAGAAGTCCTACAGTTGAAGCCTTGAACACTACCTATCTTGATCAGCTCACACCCAAATGATCCTCACTTTGGATATCTTTGATTCTCACTTTAATAATCTTAGATTCGCACCTCATTAACTCACGATCCTTCCTTCACTAACTCTCGATCCACACATAACTAACTCAAATCACTATCTCAAATTATCCGTATAAGTATTAAATTTTGTATACGGCAAGCCCATAGGAGATGCAAGTGATTATTAATCTTGCTATTATAACTTAGTATTGATATTGTAATTATTAAATACATTGTGAAGTACTGATGGATTCATAAGTATATTATATCATTGTAAATGTGTATTTTACTTTTATTATGTCAGAATGTACTGTTTTGCTTCTTTTCAGTGAAATTGTAATTTTTTAAAAATCTTTTATTTTCGACTTTTTGATATGTTCGTGCCCGCTTTGTAAAATAATCATGCCTCCCTACGGAGGCGCACCCCGCAGTTTGAGAAACGCTGCCTTAGTAAATTAAATCAAAGCAGCGTTAACAACCGACATGAGCTTGAAATAAAACCAATTCAAGCATCAAACTTTGGTAGCGAAAGACGCCAGTAGCTGGTGCCACCATAAAATGGCTCTCACGTTTGGGGACTTGTGATTGTAAAGGCCATTGGGGGGTGGTAGAGTTATTTAAATAATAGTATGTAATTATATATATATTTTAAATTCCAAACGATGTCATTAATTGTGTACTTATAGATTAATTTTCTTAACATTAATTCCTCTTGGATTTGTTAAGGGCAATTGATCTTAAAAACAAAGATTTCAATAAATTTGATTTTACGAGATATTTACAGTGGATTTATTTATATGCATATTAAATGTTACTTCAAAACTTTTAAAAAATTAACAAAGAGAAATAAAAAAAATAATCTTAGATAATAATAAATACAGTAAGACCATAATTAAAAAAATCCTGATATGTTTATTCAAATGTAATTATCATACTTTTGTTTAAAAGATGTTACTGAATTCGATCCACAGATTCAAAGGCACGGGAACGACAAATCAACATACAACATGGAATTGCAAACCACCGTTTATTCAGAGCAATTCGCAAAAATATTTAAGAAAATTGTGATATTTTGTGTAACGAAAAAGGGCAATAAGAGGTACGGAATACATCTGTGTTTAGAAGTAAAGCATGTTTACAATGCGAACAATGCATCACAGCTTGACGTCATAAATGCAACAGCAAGTAATTGTTCGAAGTTGCTTCAGCATAGGTAATAGCACAGCCAACACTGACACCTTCAAACAAATTCGGTGTGCTAGTAATGTCAGCTGAAGCGACGATGATCCTTGTCGAATGATCCTCAAATGTAGTCACCGGCGTCTAATAAACAAGCGATTTAAAGTTGTCCCAGAAGAAAAAATCGAAGGGATCGAGGTCCGGGGAATGTAGATGCAAAACAACAAGTTCCATGCATTTAGTCTACTACCCGGAATATCTGGCATGGAGGTAATTACGCACCGGAATTGAAAGATGTGCTGGTGCACAATTGTGCGTGAACTACACGTTTTGGTGCGCAATGGCCACTACTCTTTGTAGAAACTCCGGGTAAAGTGGGGAATTTTTATGTCCGTGTTGGTTTCTTTAACCCTATTTCACTGCTCTAAACCCCTGCATTCACTTTAGCAGGCATCTTGGCTGGCTCATCGCAATTTTTCCATATTAAATGCGGTTTGCGAAACCTATGTTCTGTGTTTATTTGTCATTCCATTTCGCCTACTAGCACCCATCAGAATTTGTCGGTTGAACTCGACAACACCCTGTATAGAATGAACAATCAAGCAAATTTTTAACTTAAAATACATTTTTCAATTTCTGACCGAGCTACGAATGTAACGCAAAGCACAATTATATGCACTGAAATTTAAAGAAAAGCATTTAAGTACCAGGGGAGCCAAAAGTTTGTTTAAACTAAAAATTTATGAAGGCAGAAGAAATTCAGGTTACAAAGAAGGACTCACAAGGAAGCCTTTTTTTCCCCCTGCAAAATATTTTTAGTCATGTCCGCATTAAATCCGAGGTGTATTAAGCTTTATGACTCACTTTTATACTATGCCATTCCAACATAACGATTCCCATTGACTACCTTTTGTGAGGACAGAGGGATCATGTACACCGTTATCTCGCCCTAATGTGTGAGAAAGTCGTGCACATATCGAATAAAAAAATTGTAATAAGATTTATGCAGATGGGTGGACCTCCATACTATGCCAAACTAGTAAAACGATTTCTATTCAGTTCCGTTTGACTATTGAATGGTTGATCGAAGTAGCAGGGTCGCATGCCCACCATATTCAGACATCGTCAATCCGATCGACATCTGGTTATGGGGCTATTTGAATTAACTTGTGTACCATTTATCCCTTTCAACATTGTTCAAACACAAAGATTCAAATTCAAGAAAGAAATTCAATACTATATGTTGCATTCAGCTATAACGGGTGTTCTGAATAATCTGAGTTAAGTCGAACAATGTTAAGGAGGTCATGTAGAACAATTGTAATTACACAAGACCGGGTGTGTTGTGTTTCGGATTGTCAACGCCTTCTACTGGTGATATTTTAACTAAAAATGTTTTTGTCGCTAAAAAAAATCCGTCTTTCTTGCGAGCTATTTCCATAAATTTAGGAAATGTTCCATAAATGTTAATTTATGTCCATAAATTAAGGATAATTCAGAATCACATGGAAATCGAACTCTAGAAGAAAAATTTCATCTGTAAAATTATCACACACAGCTTGAAAAATAATAGGCGAATTACAGGAAGCCAACAATGGATGCTTATAGTACGTCACAATGATGAGAGTGTAAGAGAGAGGAATATAAAGAATGATGCAATGAAGTAAAATTGCTCACAAACGTTCAGTAAGGCACTCAGTTCCATAACGAAATACCTATGACACAGGGGATGCATATAGATGATTTTTTTTACGTGGTAGAATTATCGGCCACCTGGATAGTGGACTAACTCGGATAGAAAAATTCCAAGAACTTGTAATTGTCCAAAATGTCATGTCTACGCATTGGCGATGATGTAATAATAAGAGAAATGTCAGGGAACGTTACAATATGGATCACACCGAGTTACAACACCGAATGAAGTTCGATTGCCTGTCAGTAACTTTAAAAAGAAGCAGACGGAGTACAGCATCCAACCTATCTCACCAGCTATCTGCAGCCATTAGTACGACAGTTTCAAAACACACCATGAACAGACGTTTGGACATATTGGTTTATATGCTCGTAGGCGTTACAGATGTGTTCCACTCTTGGGAACTCCTTGTTTCGAATGGTTAGCCTGGAGTAGAGGAACCTTCAATGTACGTGTGTAGACATTTTCAGAGTGGGCATGTGTGATGTTTTCCGAGTCTAGGTTTAGCTTGAAGTGTGATTCACGTCGTACTCTCATATGGAGTGTTCAAATTCGTAAATAATTTCTCTAATATACAATTTAAAACGTTCTTTTTCAATTATTACAAATGGAAAATTATATTCTCTTACCTGTCATAAATAATGAGTGACGCAAAATGAACGACACCTATGAGGTACAAACGCGTTTATTACATGAAGACAAGACAGATACTATAAAAAACTAAAGCGGACATTCGTAAGTTTGTGGTAACCTCTGATTACTCCTTACATCCTAACCCTCTTGTCTACCTGTAAACCCGGCTAGATGTGTAGGAGGAATAGAATAATCCACAGACATTATTTCCAATTAAATAATTTATTAATTATTATTAACAAATATGAATCAGACACAATACAATTCTAATTAAGGTATATGAATTATGGTAGAGTGAAGAGGTGAGATATTTTAATACGGGATACTATTACAGACCCTTAACTGAATCTAAGACAGCTCAAATGCGCTCAATTACAACTACGTCGCACACTAATAACTAGCTTCTATTTAATTAAGAACACAGTACCTGTACATTTAATGTAGTGGATCATACACTGTAACTTGCAGGCAGAATCTTTGTCTTGTTCATTGTCGTAGGTTACACGCTCTGCAATCCTTTTACTAATTCTCGAACTTCGAGCTCACTCCTGTGGCCGCGGTAACCAAGTGGTCTGGGCATCGGATCATCGCTAGCGTGTCATCAGTTCGATCCCAGTACCACTAAAAGACCCGCTGTGTAGGGGTGAGATGCACGTTAAATCTATAGAGAGCCAAACGTCCTCCCGATGGTGTGGTGTGGTAGTTAGGAGAGGGGGTGCCAGCTCAGGTGTCGTCCGCGTCACTTGACCATGGTTCAAATTTACGAGATCCGTCTTCAATAGCCCTCGTGTAGCCGAAAAGGGCGACGTTAATATTCACTCACGCACTGACAGTCATGGGTTCGAGCTTAGTACCACTATGGATGCGCCGTGTATAAAGGGTCGACGCGCGTTAAATATGTCGAGGCTCAAACGTCCTCTCGCTGGTGTGTTGTGGAAGTTAGGAGAGGGGGTGCCAGCTCAGGTGTCATCCGCGTCACTTAACCATGGTTCAAATTTGCGCGGATCGTCACCAAAAGCCCTCGTGTAGCTGAATAGTGCGACGTTAATATTCACTCACTCACTTAAGTTCACTCCTACTTACACACATTAAACGTATCTACTTCAGCTTGTCAACAACATGTCAACAGATCACTTGCTCCCTTCCTTTACTTCACTTCACTTCACTTAACCTCTTACTTCACTTTTTGTCAACTCGTGAAAACCGAATTTATATAATATTCCTCATTTACATAAATCACGTTTGGTTTCTCGATGGAAGTTGGTTGAAATAAATATTTTGTTTTAAAGAGAAAAGAAGATATTAGTAGAAACGCGTATAGATATGTCACAAGTTGATGTAAGCAAGCGATTGCAACGCCTCTGCACTTAGTTTCAACACACTCCTCACATAAAGTTTCAACCCCCCCCCCCGTCCAAATGACCCGGGGATTCATTATAAATCGGTTAACAATTTCAAAAATACATAAGAACTTATTTTAATATGCATTTCAAGTAATTAAATTCAAATCAACTACAAATTCAAACAAGCACATAAATGCAAAGCAAATACTATCAGCGAAATCATTCATTGATTTCGAGGTTATATAATAATTGTGAAGGTTTTTTATTTAATTGAATTTGGAGTTTTTATTTTACAAGAACGAGTTTTACTATCCCTGCCAGGAAATACATCAACAACTTTACCTGGTTTCCAAAAATATTGAGTAAACTTTTCACCATTAATTAGTACAATATCATCAATTTAAACAGCTTTGATTATTTAAATGAAATTGTGTAGTTATCTCCACATAAAGTCAATCCTTTAATTTCTGTTTCAAAGCTTCCTGAGTAAAGTAAGAATTTAAATAATTAAATTTCTCAATATCATTTAAATTTGAGTTATTATGAATTGCTGCCTCAAATTGGGAAAAGAAATTGCTAAATTTTTCAATATATGCCCATCAAATTGGTGGATTTGTATTTGAGGAAGTTTTAAACTGTGGAATATTGTTCGCTTCTAGAACTTGCATTAGGTGTGTTTCATGTGACTCAGTTTCCTTTTTGTACTTTATTGGCGCGAACCTTACACGTTATTATGGCACCGCGGTATATTCCTGTTGTTTCTCTATTTCTTTTTCTAGGTCATCAATTTTGGTTAGAATTGTTATCTTTGTCAAAAGTTTCAAGGTGTTTTTCTTTATCATTCATTTCAGACAAAATCTTTTTAACGAAGTTGCTATACGTATTTTGTCCATTTTCTATTTCAAATCGCGTTCGTTATTTCTGTGGCCGCCCTTCTCACTGGTGCTCGAATTTGTTTATATATATATATATATATATATATATATATATATATATATACTGTTCATAACTGTTTTTGAAACTGTTTATAACATTAATCAAATAAAAAATTTCATGTTTGGTTTGAATAAAAAAGAATTCAAATTTTTTAATTATATACTTAGTTACGATAATTTTATAGAATGTCAAGCCTTACATGTTATGAAAGATTTTTGTAATTTCTTAATCAGTAAGTTTAATATATCAATACATGATAATGTTTTAAATTCTACAACTGAATACTGTAACATCCTTTTCATGAATAAATCCTATAATCATGTAAACTTTATTAAAGTGTTTGAGAAGTATATTCAATTTTTCCCAGTAAAAAAAGTAACATTAAAAAGGCATTTAAATATAATAAGAAAATTGGTAGATCCATCTTTAACTACAATTCTATTGATTTGCAACATAATAATATTGTATGTAATTGTCATAATTATGTAGATTTCACTGATGAATACCATAAACATGTCATATCTGGTAATTTAAATATTATTAAGATAAAACTCTCAGAATATGGTTTAGGTACTGACTTTAGAATAATGCGTTCTAATAATAATAAAGCTATTAAAGCACAAATTTCTAAAGATATTAATAACTTCATTACAAAAATAGCAATTAAATACAACTTTCCTTTCGAAGCATTCAATGAGTTTAAATGCAAAGTTTTGAGGAGTTACTTAATCTTAACTATAAAACTGATAAAAATATTTCTTACAAAGATATAAAACACCAAATTTCAAATCTTCAGAAAGATTTCATTATTGTATATGTAGATAAAGTTCCGGGCAACTATGCAATCATTTGCAAATGGTTTTATAAATTTATACTTAACAAACAGTTTCAAAACAATAATGCGTTTATTAAATCTAATAGCAGCAATAGAGAAATCAGTAACCGTATTTCAGCTTTTTATAAAAAAACTAGATTTATATACAAAGAATATCAATTTTCCTTATATTTTTCTAACACCAAAATTTCATAAGTGTCCAATTAAATTCAGAACTATTACTAATGGTTTTAATACCTATATTACACAACCAGGCAAGGTGTTGCAAAAAGTTATACAACACACTCTAGACAATATCTCAAACTCCATTATTGTAAAGAATAGTAAAGATATCGTTGAGAACATGAAAGGTAAGAGTGTTAAATCTTTGCATAGCTTTGATTTCGAAGACTTATTAAACTCTATTGATATAGAGGATATTATTAAAGTACTTAGAAATGTTTATATTAAATATTCATTAAATAAATTGATAAACTATGATAAATATAATATTATAATACAATTTGTTTTGAAAGAAAATTACATATTTCATAATAACTCTTATTATCAACAAATTAAAGGTCTGCCACAGGGTGGCCCAGCTAGTAACAGTCTGGTTAATATCTATTTACACTATTACGAGAATGAAAAAATTGATACAGACTCTTATTACTTTTTTAGATACATCGATGATCTAATTATTTTCAGTAATAAAGTTGACTTTACTCCTATATTTAATTATTATCCAACCAACCTGAAATTAATAAAAACCAATTGCAATATAGAATCAGCAAATTTCCTTGATCTAGAATTAAAAGTTTAAAATAATATGCTAAAAAGTAATATTTTTGATAAAAGAGACTCTTTTGATTTTAATGTTATAAAAATGCCATATTGGAATAGTAGCCTTCACATTTCAATTTTTAGAATTATCCTTCTAAATTATATAAAAAGAAATAATGATTTAGTATCTGAAGAAGTATTGAGAATTAATAACTATAAAAAGTTCTTTCAAAAATGCCTAGACTATAACTATCCAGCTAATTTTATTTATAAATATATGTCTTCAAAGTTATAGCTATTTAATTATTTTTATTTAAAGTATTCATTTCTATTTAGTTTATAGTACATAATTTTCTTGTTATATTTCTTAATATATTTAGTCTATAGTATATAATATTCTTAATATATTCTTATATTAAGTTTAGTTACTAAAAATATATATAGATGGCGTCTTTATTCTTAGTATTGCTGTGTTTTTTATGCGATGAGTCAGTACAATTGTGGAATCTGTATACATCGGGTAAGATTAGAGTTTCTTTGCTCATTTACATTTTTGTTAATTATGTTTATATTCATTATGAACCTCTCTTGCAAATATTTTTGTTTATACATATTTATATTTGTCTATTTCTTCCGGATTCCTATAGTAATTTAATATTGCAATTTCTATTACATTGCTGTTATATTTACCCACGTGGGTTTTAGGCTTTTGCCTTAGTTTATATTGGAAGCTATTGTGTCGAAATATTTCTGCTGCAAGAGAAGGTTGAGATCTCACAAACATTGTTTAATACTGTTTCACTGTCCTAAACCAGTGACAGCTCGAGAAATCATAATAGTTTTCCCCTCTAGCTACATTTCTCTTTTTTGGTTTGTCATGGTTCCATGTTCTTGGTTCTTCCGGTCTGATCTTAAGATCCTTGGGATTTATTAGTCTTCTTTTTAATTATTTACTGCTATATATATATATATATATATAAGCGCTTCTATATCCCTTTTGTATAAAATTAAAATTGTTAATATACTATATACAATTCGCAAAATTTCAAACAGCCGATATATTGTTCGCAATTTAATCTAAAGTTTGGTTCAGGGTTTCGGCACCAAAAAAATTTCAAATTCATAAATAATTTCTTATATCAAATTTTCAAATGTTCTTTTTCAATTCTTACAAATGGAAAATTAAAAGCTCTTACCTGTAAAGAATAATGGTCGACGCCAAATGAACGACACAGATGAGGGACAAACACGCTTATTACGTGAAGGTAAGATAGAGACTAAAAAACTAAAGCCCACATTCGTAAGTTGATGTAATCAAGCGACTACAGTGCCGCTGCTTTTAGTGTTTCAACGCACTCCGCACTTAAAGTTTCAACATGGAGAACACCAGGTACCTGTTACCACCAAGAAAACATCATTAAAAGGTATAGTTTTGGTGCTTCAGGATTTCTCGTTTGAGGGGAATTTTACTGGGCTCCTGAAATGATCTGCATGTTGAAATCGGTACCATGACAGGCTCAATTTATCGGAACATCATTTAGGAACGCCTTTTACTTTTGCTTAAGTGTGTCACACATGAGCACAAAATTTTTCTTTATGAATTATATCGCCCATCCTCAATGAGTAAACATTGAAGACTAGATATCCCCCGTATGAAATGATCAGCATTCTCACCTGACTTGAATTCGATAGAGCATGTGCGGCACATACTTGACCGATGAGTTGCCACCCTTCAACCACCTCCTACAAGTTAACCGGAACTTCGGAGAGCATTGCTTGCTGAAAGGAGTAATCTTCCCTAAATTCCGCTCGATATTTTGATACTCAGAATGCTTATGAGTTGCATGGACTTATTTCATCGCATGGGAGAGGAACAATGTATTTACCATCATACCAATCGCGTAATACAATGCTTCTCAAACTTTCAATATTTGCAACCTAATTTTCAGTCGAAATTTTCATCGCACCCCCCTCAAACAAAAAATATGCATTGAATACAGTAATAATGTACTTCTATGCTAAAGCTACAGTGCCACTTCAATTATAAACTGCACAAAAAATCAAGATAAGTAATAGATTTTGCAACTAATTTTGTATATGACAAAAAAGCCCATGTGAGTCACTACTAATTACTCAATTTCTTTAAATTTAGTATTGATAAATTAATTATGAAATACTTTTTGACATATTGATACATTTATAAGTATGCCATATATGTGTGAATCGAATTTTTTTTTTATTATGTCATAATGTATTTTGTTTTGCCTCTTTTCACTAAACTAATATTTTTTTAAATCTTTTATTTTCGGCATTTCGATATGGTCCCGCCCCCCCCCCCCCAAGGAGGGCGCGCTTCACAGTTTGAGAAAAGCTTTGTAAAGGGGGTACTTTTTATAATTCTTCCAGGGAGCAAAAATCGTACTTTTTACTAATGGTTGTTGTAAATTAAATATTAAATGTATAGATGGCGCTACAAGTCATGTGAGTGATGTATACGCGTTTGGCTTGTAGAGTGAGTGAATAATTTTGGGGTTTATTGGCGCAAGAGCCGATTTCGGCTATATTGCGCCAAACATTTGTTTTAATATCTGTGGTCTAGACGGAAAGAGAAAGAAAGAATGAATTGAATGACAAGAAAGAGGGTCGAAAATAGAGAAGGATCACTAGGGTACCCCGGGTTCGTGAAGCCCGTGTTTACCAAAGACAGTAAACCTCGTGGGAAATGGAAAAGATCACTAGGGCACCTCGGGATTGTGACACCTGTACTCACCTAAAGAAGGTGAGCCCCCTGAGGGGTTTGGCTTGTAGAGTCAGAATCATGTAATGTTCTTTGTGTTGTGTACGTGTCTTCCGTGTTGTCTTCAAAATAAACAAAATTCCAAAATATGACCTGAATTATTGAACAGAGAATGAAGGATGCATTGGAATTATAATAGTCTACCTGACCATGGAATATATTAACTAAGAAAATAAAAATAACGGGGTATCATACATACACCACCTTTTTTCCTTATCTTATGTTTAATGAATTGACTTTATGCATAAATAACGTTTGTTTTGCTTTTAAACTTTTATTTTCCAGAGCTGGCATCATCCAATATTTATGTACATGAGTGTATGTGACATAATTGTATTCACTTAACGTTTTTCCTTTCCTCAACTTGTTTTAATTGCCTATGTATTTACTATAAGCATATTTATAACTTTTCATTTTCATAAGAGCAATTTTTAATATTTTAGTACTTTTAAATCTAAGCTGGTGAAAACAATTGAAGGGCCAAAGGGGTTTTTGCAATAAAAATAAAAGTAACAAAACAAATAAAACCAAATAGCCGAAATATAATCCGTTATAAGATCAATACCTGGGCAAACAAAAATTGGCACACCCTGAATAAGGAAACTAGACGTTTGTCCAGCAACGCAACTGAGACCAACGTTCTGTTAATCAGAAAAAAATGTGTCTAATATGATGAACAATCGTCTCCAATAGCTACACGACTCTCGCATTTGTGTTTTATATAGTTTATGTCCTTATCAACCTCTGTGGAAACCATACTCACTGTTGCATCAAGGCACTCTTCAGCTCGTCGATGGTCTTTGGAAGTAGTCTTCAAACAGCAATTGAGTGTCTAAGGATGTCCCACACATTTTATATAGAATTAAGGCCAGTAGGGAATCACAAGCTAATCCAATCGTCGATTGGAGGTACTCGTCCTCCATTTGAGCTCTCTGTGATCGTGCATTATTGTTTATAAAGGTGAAGTTTGGTTCATATGATACGCGTAAAAGTAAGAGATAGGGTGCAAGGATGTCGTTTCTGTATTACTGACCTGTCAGAGTACCTCTATCAAATACGTGAAGGTAGGTATCCCCGTCTACCATGATGCTGCACATACCATCAGAGCACCTCGGCCATCGCTGTCCCTGCCGACAATGTCAGAGGGTCAATATTGACTCCCGGGTTCTCTGCAGTTGAGAGCGGGTCACGAGTCACTCTCCAGACTGAATATTTACTCATCACTGAAGGGAACCCATCTCCAGTCATTTTCTGTCTAAGGCAGGTGTTCTGGGTATCATTCTAGATGGTCCTTTTTGTGATTCATAGTTCAAGGGAGACAGACATTGCCTCTGAATGACTGCTATACATGAAATTGATGCTCCTATTGCATTATGTAGAATACAAGACAGTTGTGTCGTGTAGTGGTATCATCAACAGAAGCCAGTAACAGCCTTCGGATAGGGGTGATCATTTTGGTCCATTGGTATGTTACGTGCTTACGGAACCGAAGTTCACAGGTTCTATTACCCCATTGGTGACCTTGACGCTGAACTAAGAATAGCGCAACCTTCGTGCAGCTGTCTTTACACCATCTACCCACCGCAAGAGCAATCGAAGTCGTCAGACTCACTTGTCACTGCAATTAAAGCCGTCAGACTCACTTGACGCAACACCACTAACAACCCACACACTCACCATAACAACTATATCGTTTGTCCACCTATCGATCGACTCACTGGTGGGGGTACATTGTAGTGGTATCTACATAAACCAGTAACAGCCTCCGGACATGAGTGATTACTTTTGTCTAGGGGTCATGTTACTTGACTTCGGTAATCTCCGACATGTCGCAATCACAGATTTATCCTTTTTAGCTAGAACACTCACAATAATAGTCTTAAACTGACGTTGTTGCCCTGTTGTGGCCTTTTTCAAGTTGGTAGACCCCTGTTCCTGTCTCTGTGAACTGTGTCCACAAAGAGGTCTCTACAGTAGGTAGCCGTTGACTGACCCACCTCGAGTTTTCCAACTACCCAGTATCTTGTGTCATTATCTAGACCAGGGGTACTCAACCTTTTTTCCTTTGGGCCACATACATATGACAGGTATTTCCCGCTAGCCGCAACATGAATATAATGTGGAAAAAACTTTATAGGGCCAATGTAGCACTGGACAAGACAAAATTGATCCAAATAATAAACCTCTCATTTTCGGTTTCTATTTTAATACTCTATGAACTCTTCTGTCATACACAAACACAAATATTTACTTTTATATGCATTCTTTACTGAATTATGGGGTAATTTTTAATTCCTTTCATCCAGAACCAAATATCTTGTTTACATTTTACAATCCAAAAAGGCAAATTGATAAAAAAACTATTGTTTTATTGTTTCATTGATAGAATTTCCAACTAATATTTTAGTCCATTGTTCTTAAATAATTGAATTTTACAGTGCAGAGGGCCATAAACAGGCCACTAGGAAAAGACCACCATGCCACTTGCGACCCGAGGGCCGCAGGTTGAGTCTCACTGATTTAGACAATGACTACTGGCCATAATAACGGTGGGTAAACAATTAAATTAAAAAAACACAAGGATTAGGCTTAGCTTTGATGTTTCAAGACATCTATAAGCTACATGCTTCAGCGAACAATATGATATCCATGTACAATATCGATCAATAAACATATCAAAATAAGACTGCTTTACGACATCACAATCCACTGCGTGGCAAATATGTCAGCGAAGAGCTCCACTATCATTTGACACCTTATTTGTGTGTAGGCATTAAGTACTTTGTTCTTTTATTTTTAAAAAAAATGGTCCTCCCTTTAATAGTTTTTACCAGTGTAATATTAACTCCAGACATTTCCCCCTCATCAATGAATTCGGAGATCAATTAGAAAGCGTTAATCAAAAAACTTACCGAACTGTTCAAATAAACATATTTTTAAATTAATTTAATCATATTTTTATTGCTTTAACTAAATATTTAAGTGGTTATTTGGATTTGGGGGGAATGCGGGAAATTCAATGATGGTCACGAAATGTCTGGCAATTTAATTGCTACTACTTTCAAACAACTATTAAATCAAACTTAAAAAAATGTGCGGAAGTTTCTTTCTAATAGGTTCGTGGATATTTAATGACTTTTTTACGAAACTTTCGAAACTATATTTGGTATTTTGATTAAAATTCTGAACTCTTAAGGAAAATAAAAAAACGCTAGAAAGAAAAACATTTGTAGAACATTTTGCGGAATAAATCAAATAAAATAAACATTTCAGAAAATGAAAAATTAAAATATAACCTAATGGATTAATAAATGCAAAAGCACCATTAATTTCTTTTGCTCTTTTATTATTCATTTATCAATTTTTGCTACCTATTCTTAATCTGGAATTACCTTCCTCGAAATAAATTAATTACTTAATTAAATAAATATTCCTTCCCATTCATTTTTATTAGATAATTAAATTGGAAATATTTATTTATCTTTTCTGTTCTTGTCGACTAAAAGGAATTTTCAAAGAGAAACTCATTTCTTTACAAACACATAGCACATTAATTACCAAACTATAATAATAATAATAATAATTGGCTCTAGTTTTGTAAAATTTTTTTCACAATTCCTGCTATTAGTTCATTCCCTCCCTATACATATACATATATAGCTGACTCTCGATAATTCGAAGTTGAAGGGAGGGACCAATAAAAAACTTCGAATTATCAAGATTTTAGAAAAAAACTCCCCCAAAACGCATAAAGAGAAAATTATATACTATATTTATTTAAATTTAAAACAATATAATAAAGTAACAATTGTACAGGTGTATAAAATTATTATAAAGATTTATTTTTTAATTTAAAATTTGGAATCTAAAACTAAAACAAGGGGGCGTATTCAATGTTTAATACACCACTGCGGGGTGTACTTAATAGTATCTCGTTGGGTAGGCTCTTTTCGTCTAAGTCTGCCAAAAAAATATTCTCGACCAGTTTTTTTCTATCGCTTTCCTCTATCGCTCCTCTCCTTTCACTTCCCACTTCTTTCTTAACCGCTCCAACAGGACACTTCCACATCCTTCCAAACCTCTTCTATTCCTAATTGGAAATAAAATTATTTCGCACCCCATTCCCTGTAAGTGACACATGCTATAAGTCACTCAAAAAAGCCATAAATCATCATGACAATTCGGCGCAAAAAATACATATTCCTAAGCGTCTCTTCTCTATATATAATAGTAGACAACCCTTTTTAAATATATGTGTAGTAAGGTCACATGTTAAACGAAATACTATATGAAGGGTTGACAATAGCTACAGGCGGTCTAATTTTTGCTTGAAGAACGAAAGCAGTAAAAGTGCTTTTTGCCTGAGTAACTGGGAAACACAAAGAAGGGGTTACAGACAGATGGTCCTCAAAGGAGGAGATTACAGGAGAGACACGCATAGGAGACACGTTACAGGAGAGACACGCAGATGAATACAACACAAAACATGTAAGCTGCAACCTGTTTGCTACCGGACTCTACACGATAGTGAGTGTTTGAATTGTAAGATAAGATTGTAAGATTGAATTGTTTTGTAAGATATCTTCGAAATATTGAGTGTGCCAAAACCTACTATTTTAGTTCGAAGTTAGTATTGTTTTAGTTCAAGAGTATTTCTAGGGACTGAACATATACTTCGAATTAGCGAAAGGTTCGTATTATCGGAGTTTTGAATAAGCGAGAGTCGACTGTATATATATCATTCAAATTTCCAAACCTTAATAAAATACTTTTCTATTCATCCATTAAAGTTCAAATACATTTTTGAAACTTGTAGTGGATGACACTTGATGTTAATACAGTTTTTCAAATATTTATTCATTAATTAAATTAAAAAATGAATAAATAGTAAACATGCAAAAACAATAGTCTAGCAGCAAGTATAGAAAGGAATATCTTTCTATGTGTCCGTTTAGAGCAATGGATAGCACGTTGGACTTCGAATCCAAAAATCGCAGGTTCGAATCGCACCTGGGATGGCGTAATTTCTAAAAATGAGATTTATTTTTTACTATACTATTTAAAAAAATAATAAAATTTAATTATTGAGTAAATAATAACACAAACAATAAATAAACCAACACCGTACATAGAAAGGAAAATTGAAAACGGCAAGGAAAATCGCTTTCTATTTTGTCTCTTAATATTTTGTTTCGTCTTATTTATATACATATTTATATTAATTGTAACTACTTATAAGAAAAAGTAATTAAAATAAATTTTTTCATGTTAATCTAAGGAGGAATTGATTTAATTTTTTTAATATTAGTTGTTTTCTTTTCGTCTAAATCTAATTTTCTTAATTTGGTTTTAAGTTAAAGAACTGAAAAAGAATTAATGGAACATTTTTACATCAATTAAAAAAAAAATTCTAAAACTGATCACATTTTACAGAATGTCCCATAAATAGCGCCCAACTTCTGCATAGCTAGATTTCTCGCTGTTTGTACATAAAAATGCCCGAAGAGCAGTATTTGTAGAATCCATAGTTTGCGAGAAAAAATACAGTAAATGTTGATGTATGAGGTTTCATGTTGGGGTTTCTGCAGTGACGTAACGCACACCCACGCATTGTGGGGGTATAGACTCAGGAAGCCCAAAAGCTTGACTGAGGCTAAGTACGTATATGGGCTTGGGGCTCAAAACCTGAGTTTGCAGGGACACCTTGATATTCATTACGCCACTAGACTTCGACACAATTATGTGCTTCTGTACGTGATTGGCGGGATATGGCATACTCCAGCCACTGTATCGAATGTAGACCACCAAAATAGCAAGATCTTACACCGTTGCAGTTTTTCTCCTACGGTAATTTCAAGGAATTTTTGTATAAAGATGTAATTACACAAACAGACTTAATTACTAATCTGCATTCTGCTTGCTCTTCCGTGGACACTGCACTGCTGATACAACGTGTTCTAACATTAAAATTCTTGAAGTATCGCAAAATTCTTTTCTTAGAAATATTGTCAGTGCAAATAGATTTACCAGGAACTCTGATAACTATGGATCTTTTAAAATCCCTCATTTAAAAATTATATTTAAACTTTAGTGATTAACTTTTTAACAACCTGCCTAGTATTAATAATCTAAATATTACATTAATTTTGAAAACTGCACTCCCAGAGATAATCTGAAGAGGCCTAGGAGAGAGAATTCTCCTTGACTCCCATATATACCCCCCCCTTTATATTTGTTCTGATCCTTCTCCGGTGGTGAATATATCTCTAAATTTTATTTTTTGTTTTCTTAACTTTTTGTAACTTTAAAAATTTTCACTGCTGCACCCGCCAGGCAAGCCTTTTTATCCAGCCCAATTTAATCTCGTCAACTCCAGGGCAGCCAATATAGAGTTTACTCACTTATAACTATCAGCCAGTAGCTTCTCCACCTAGCACTTCCCCGCCGAAATTCTTAGGAGTTTTTCACTAAGACTTTGCCATCATTCCTTTGCCTTACTGTGCATCCAATCAGAATGCTTCAACACTACATCCAATCAGGATGCTCAATTCTACCACCCAGGACTCTCCATTAAAATCAGGCGTCATTCTACTATGTTCGATTGGGGGTGGAGGATCTGAAGCAATCCATATCACTGTGACCTTAAATGAACCTGATGCTACGTGTGCCATCATCCATCCCAAGGCGCGCGCAAACCTTCCTTGATATGCACGGTGGATAGTTAGAACATCTACCTATTTAAATACTTGAAAACAATGTTCTTGATGAATCTAATATGGTTGTGAAGTCATACTTCGTTTCTCGTGTTTTTCTTGTAAACTGTAGATAGTAAAGGTACATTTTTGGACATTTTTTTATGTACTACCGTTAAGGAATTCGAAGGTGCAGAGTTTGGGTGCAATTTTTGGGATACCATGTATTATTTTGGACACACAACTGATTATATTAAAATTCATGTGGTTGAAAATATTTTCAAACTTATTTTTAAATAATAAAGTTTTTTAGTGTTTCAGTCTGTTTTCCTCTTCTGTCAACGAATGAAACATTTTCTGTGGTAAATCTTTGTATACAGAGAAAAGCGAATCACTCATTACGATATATCGAGGACTATACAGACTTCAAAAGTGGCTTTGGTGTTCCTTTCATGGAGTAGAGATCCTGTAAGAACGAGTTTTCCGAAACGAGTTTTTTTTTTTGGAAATCAACTCCAAAATCGAGAAGGCAGCACAGGGTTAAGAGGGTGCTATGAGATAAAAATACATGTTTTTTCACAGTTAGACCCGCATACTGGGAATTTTATATGCATATTCCCTTTGTTGAGTTGAAATAATCTAAAATTCTAAGAAGCGACTTAAGTAAATATTCTCTCAAGGTAGGGGGGAGGATACGAGCCAGATCGTTTGAAAAATTACGTTTATGAACTCTTCGACATAGACTTTGGCAGGAATGCTTATTTTATAGATTAGAGATCCACAAGAAATGGGTATTGCAGCAGAAATCTACTTTTAGCGAGGGGGTTATGGGAGAGTAAAAGATAATTCTATTTCAATTTTAAAGATTGAAGTTTTGTGCTTTTTAAATCAAGAGCTGAGGATCATATTAATGTTTTAAAAAACACTCGCATGTTTAACGCTAGGACTTTGATATAAATTATTCATACATGGTGGAGCAAATAAAAATGGTCCAGAAAACAGAGTTCCAATTTACAAAGAAACACGGCAAAGGAAAGGAAATACATTCATGTCCATAAATTAAGGATAATGCAGTTCAGACAAAGAAAGAGACAGAAGCAAAACAAATTTGACTTATTTGTAAAGTCTATTTATTAAACAAAAGATAAAGAGCAAAAAAGATGCTATATGTTTGACATAATTAATAAAAATTGCGAGTTTTACTCCCTGGAGCAAATTTAAAAAAAGAACCTATTTACAAAAACAGTATAACATGGTTAGTATGATAGTTAATACGGAGTATGTCTCCCGGACGATACAATACAGGCCTTACAACGCCTACACATGCTGAGTATCAAATTATCAATCTGATCTTGGGGAATATTACACCACTCATCAAGCAATGCCCTCCGAAGTTCCGGTAAACAGGTGGGAGGGGTTGATGGGCTGCAATTCATCGCCAAGCATATCCCACACATGCTCTATTGGATTCAAGTCCGGTGAGTATGCTGGCCAATCCATACGGGTGATATCCTCCGATTGAAGGCATTCGTCTACAATGTTTGCACGGTGAGGACGGGCATTGTCATCCATAAACAGAAATTCAGCACCCATGGCGCCCCGAAACAAAAGTATATGTTGTTCAAGAATGACATCCCAATAGATGTGACTTGTCATCGTTACACTCTGAACATGCAGGTCAGTTCTGGAACCAAGAATATTTCCTCCCCAAACGAACCATCCTGCACCACCGTAACGGTGTCATTAAATGGTGTTCTCTTGGAGGTAACGGGTACCTGGTGCTCTCCATATGAATGTCCGGAGAGAATCAGACTGCAAACTAAACCTGGACTCGTCGGAAAATATCACACAAGTCCACCGTTTGCTGTGTCCACAATGCATGCTCTCTACTCCAGGTTAATCGCAGGCGACAGTTAGTTGCAGTAAGGGGATCACATCTGACAGGCCTACGAGCATATAGACCAATGTGCCTTAAGCGTCTGTACACGGTCTGCCTTGAAACTGTCGTACCGGTAGCTGAAGAGAGCTGACGAGATAGGTCTGATGTTGTGCTCCGTCTGTTTTTTTTGTGCAGTAACTGCCAAATGCCGGTTCTCATTCTGCGTTGTAACTCGGGGGCGACCAGTGCTGTAACATCTACTCACATTACCATAATCTTGGAATCGTTGCCAAAGCCTGGAGATGACACTCTGGGCGATTCCAAATTCCTCGGATACTTCCCGCTGGGTACGTCTACTTTCCAGTCGTCCGATAATTCTTCCACGTAAAAAATCATCCAAATGCTTCCTTTGTGCCATAACTATGTGGTTATTGCACTGAAAGGCTTTTAAAGTGTTTGTGAACAATTTTACTTCTTTGCCACCATTCCTTATATACCCCTCTCTTACACTCTTGTCATTGTGACGCACTATCTGTGCCTTGTGGTGGTTTCCTGTAATTTGAATATTCTTCTTCAATATATATGTGATAATTCTACAGGTGAAATTTTTATTTTAGAGTTCAATTTCTGTGTGATTCTGAATTATCCTTAATTTATGGACATGAGTTTAGGTTCTCTAACAGGGACATGAGTGTAGGTAGGTAACTCTAACCGGTTTATATAAATGATAAACATAATCACTATTCCTCTTTTGGCACTTTTGGGCCCTTGTCAACAAGTTGCACAAGGCAGACCAAATCTCGACTGCCAGAATTGCTACAATCACATCAGAAATGTTCTGCTGCAGTTCTTGAAGACTATAAGAGTTGTTGAAATAGTCCCTAGGCTTGATGGTTCCTCAAAAAAGAGATCATTCACTGATTGATCATGTGACCTGGGTGACCAGCTAGGGCCAAGATCAGACGGACCTCTGCTCTCAACTCTGGCAAGAGTGGTGATTGTGTAAATACGACACATGGTGGTGGGATGGGCAGGCAGTAACAACATCCTGTTATAATTATACGTTTGTCCTTCCCAGTTAATGCTGCCTGAAATGGATGCAAACTATTGTGATTGTAGCGCTCTAAATTTACTGTCTAATGAAAGAGGCTGATACCAATATTGCTGCGTGTAGATACTGCACACCAAAACACCTACCTTCTGATCATGCAATGATGTTTGGTGGAAGTTACGTGGATTCTCCTCTGCCCCAAACTTGTTATTTTGTAAGTTGACATAGCCACTCTGGTGAAATCAGAAATAAAGAAACTGTCCATGTCCAAGCAATTCATTGTTATCTCTATAAGCACTCACTGGGTGAATGCGTCACATTCACATCCAACTATATCCACTCGTCCGGGTCACTTTTATTTGCTCGACCCTTTATAAACTGTATATATTCATACAGCATCATGAAATACCCAGTGAAGCGGGCGGGTAATGGTTAGTGATACACGTAAGGAACAGAAAGGAAATCAAACGGAAATGCCAACATGAAGCTGTTTATGAAGAACCAAAAGCTTTAAAAAATATGAGATTACTAAGAAAACAGTTAAAGTAAGTAAAGCAAAATTTTTCTTCTTCCACTTCAGTGATCTTTTTAGATTTGATATATCGTTAGAATTTCCAGCATGAGTAGAATAGGTAAGTAAAGAAGTTTGGATAAGTATAGGCTCTGAAATTGATGGTAGTGACAGATCTATACGCGTCCTTCTAATAACCCCGCTGGGAAATCTTTGGGCTATCAATGACCTCAACCCGTATTGAAGAGGAAACCGTGATATGCAGTCCATGTCAGGTATATATAGCGTAGGTGATGATTAGACAAAGCTGCCTGGAGATAGAAATATTAAGAAGCTGAAGATAAGGAAAGATATCGACCGATCATATATTAGTTATATTGATAGCGCATTTCGGGCTTCAAATTCTTAAAGATATTTAAGTGACGATTGATCACATAGCTGCAGTTTAAATCAAATATTAGAGTAGTGGATTGATCCATAAAATGTGGATCAATTGACTTGAAATCTTTTCAGAATTCTCGTAGCAAAATCCCTCCTGCACTTTTCTGAGAACATCTTATCCTATCTGATTAATTAAATAATGTCTGTGATAATTAGTGTGCTGAATAAATAGTTAAAAATTATTACGTCTAGTCATCTTCCACTTCCTCCGTCCTGCCACCTCTAGCCGGGTCATAAAATAGGTAAGAAGTGTTGCATGGTAAGATCCAAAAACAAATTTTATCAGGATATTATAGCATTCTAAACGTAAATTAATGAACTCTCCGAAGAAGAAATTATAATTCAGTTTAATATCTCTAAGTACATAACTACATAAGTACAAAATCTTATTTCTAAGTTTCCCGTAATAGAAGCTAGTTAGAAAAGTGTGGAATTTTGGGGATAACTTAATAAATGGATAAACAAATTTTCAAGAAAAAATAATTTAGTTAAAAGTATTGCCACCTGAGAAACAATAAAAATAATAAGTAATAAATTTTAATAAAATACAACTTAGGAACCTTTGATAAAAGTTCTACTATTTTTATTACAGAAAACATGTTTTTTATGATAGCTGTCATTATGAGCCAAATGAAATCGCAAAAGTACCTGTTCCACAACTGAACTAAGGGTGTGCTGGCAAATACTGCGCACGATTAATGAACTCCATTGCTATGGGTTACCAGATGTTTTTGAAATGCTCTTGAAGCCAATAACTGTACGGATTGATGCCTAAGAATTGATTGTGTTGCTCATTGGAAAGGTGATTGGTGATGGCAAAAATGAGAAATGTCTGCACAGATGAAAAATTTTAGGGAAGTATATAGCGGAACCCACAAAATTTCGTGTACAAATGTTGAGGTGAGGTAGAGAACACATAGTGAGAAATTATAATCATATATATAAAATCAAGGTCATGCGTATCATTTGTTGTGATAATGATATAGAAAAGACAAAAGAAAGCGGTGTACAAACTTCATTATGAGTCGTAATGATCCTTTAATTTAATGATAACTCTGTTGCATGTATTTCTCAATATATCCACGTGCAAAGGCGGATTCATTTCCATTTCATAGGTCAGGTGTTGACAAACGTTCAAGGGAAAAGAACTATATTGTAAGTGAAAAAAGATCCATTTTGAAAGAACCATTTGTATGCATACGCTTCCAGAAGCACAAAGGGAAGAATATTGTGGGATCAATAGAGATCCAGACAGTCAGACTGCATTTAATGTATTTATTACAATCTTCCTCTCTGTACATATAAAAGAAAAGCGACTCACTCACTCACTTATCATGAAATTTCAGGAACTATTAAACCTACAGACTTGAAATTTTGCAGGCATGCTCCTTTCGTTGGGTAGATATAATCTAAATAGGAGTTGGAAGAAATCCTCCCCAATAGGAAAGGTTGTTATACAAAATATTCCCTTTTTTAAACTGTCACACACACAGAATTGAAATTGGACTAAAAATTTTATTTATTTATCTATTTATTTTAGCTGAATAGAGGGTTTTACGGAAACCCAAAGCGATTGTATTAATGTGCACGTAATTAAATATAAAGAAATTCCCGTTTTTGAGCTATATTAGAATAACAGACTTCATATTTGGCAAAACCATATCTTTGGTTATGCAGAGATCCACTAAAAAAACGGGTTTTGCTGAAATCGTCTTCCGAGAGTGTTAATGGGGCATTATAGAAAAAATTCTTTTTTTAAATTGTTAGACCTAAACAATCGAAACTTAGTAACCGTGTTTCTTATGATATGCTAAAGACGGGTTTTAAGAAAATTTACTCCTAAAAGGTATTATATTTAATAAAATTCTCTTTTTCGAACTATTTGCAGTCTTGAAATTGGTTAAGCATGTTTATTTTGTTGAGTAGATATGCACTAAGTACATCTTTTGTAGAAATAGATATAGAAACGAGTAGTTACGGTATTATAATAACTCCGAGGTGGGTGCTGCAAGAGAGTAAATTAAAAATCTACTCCTGTTGTAGAAAACCATATCCTTTCTTTTTAAAATTAGAGACGAGGATAATAAGAATATTTTCTTTACAATCAAACACTTAATGCTAGAACTTAGATAAAAATAATCTTAAAAAGAATGTGTAGTTTTACAAGGAAATAAAATACCCCGCGAAGCAGGTGGGTAACAGCCAGTATTTATGCAGGGTGTTCCAGGATTATTGGGACAAATCTTAAGGGAAGTTAGGGGACACCACAAGGATTCAGATTTGCACAGCAACCCATGGGTGGAAAATTCTTCATTCGGCTCTAGGTGCCGTTGTACACAAGATCATTGGAGGAAACAGACCTGCATTACCGCAATCATTTGAGCTGTTAAGGCCCGCCGAGAAATATGGATCAGTTTTAAGAACATCGAGTTTGCACAGATATGCACCTGATTTATGTATTGGCAGTAAGAAATGCTCGAGCAGCAGAAAGATTGTATCACGAAAGATATTCACAGAGATATGCATTGGACCTCCCGACGTTAACTAATTTTCATCACAATTTGGAACGGTATTCTTTGAAGATAATATGAGACATGAGTAGCAAAACATGATGAACACTACTTCGAGATCCTCCTACGGATGCAGCCATAGCTTGTAAGCAGGTATTTTGATTCCTTTGCACAATGTTCAACACATTTTGTTCTATACTAGAAATTCGAATATCTCATGTCTCATCCTTATTATGCCTATTACCTTGTAATGATCCATATTCACATAAATTGTGATCTACATTGGTAAACATTCGGTTTATCGGTGCATTTATCTGCGTTTACCTTTCACGATAGAATCTTTTTGTTGCCTGAGCATTTTCTTCTGCCAATCCGTGAATCAGGTGCGCATCTACCAGCTAAGGGTTCGAAAAACTGTTCCATAACCCTCTGCAGGTGATGATAGCTCAAATGAGTAAGATAATGCGAGTTTGTTACCTCTAATGCTCTCGTGAACAACGCCACCTATAGCCGAAGGAAGATGTTTCCGACCATGCGTTACTATGCAAAACTGAATTTTTTTTATGTCCCCTAAATCCTCTTAAGGTTTGTACCAACAATCCTGGAATCCTTGCATAATTTTTTACAAAAAATAGCATTTTTCATTCCTTTCTAATCTATAAGCTGTGGTACATATTTCTATTTATGTGGCTCAAAGCTAGAACAACCATTTTCAAATTATAAAAATTGAACTTTCAAGCTTTATGAAAACACTTCCGCACTAGTAATAACTTAAGAGCTTTGTTCTCTGAAATGTTAAGTTTACTTTAGTAATTAAAATATGTTCTCACATATAAAAGTCCTTCAAACACCGTTTTTTAACTCTTAACCAAGTCATAAAATACGGAATGCGCTTTTGTCACTTTTACTGGGGATTTAAATGTATTAAGTTTCCGCTAAGTAGCTTCTGTAGAATGAGCTTTTTGGTAAAACAAATTCAATAACAAAGCACAATCTTTTGAGAATTTTGTGAGTACGAAGCGCATTAAAAATAATAATATCTCCTAGAATGTTTCTGAGTTTTATTACAGCTTCTGCTATCTCCAAATAATTTTACATTTGCAATAAAAGTTTTCGGCTTATAACACCTTCGGTAGCGATATTTTAAAATCTAATGTTCTTTTTCTCTAAAAGAAATTCCTATATTTTTATTTTTCAATTTTTTCATAAGACATTTGTGCGGTTTTATTAATTGTTGCAAACAAAAAATTTAAAAGCAATTTTATATTTGTTTTCAATAAAGTTTTTTCTAAATTTAAGGAAAAATCTGAAGAATAACTTACTTTAAAAATAATTGTAAGAAAACACATTCTTATTTTGTGTGTGTGATAGAGAAGCTATAAGTTTTTTTTTATATTAGTCGATAATTTTTAATGAGCTCAATTCATACCGGTCACATGATAAAGACCAACACGTATTCTCCTTTGAATTCAAAACTGATATTAAATTAATTACATTTTGCACACTTGTACATTTTGTACTATATGCGTTATTAACATGCATTTGCACACTTGTACATTTTGTACTATGTGTGTTATTTACATACATTTTGCACACTTGTGTGTGTACATGTGTACTATGGGCGTTATTATTGTTGATAAATATGTACGTTTTAAGAGAAAGTTTCTGCAAAGAGCAAAAGTTGGTAACAACGAAGTGCATGAACTGATTAGCTGAAAACAAATATGTGATTGCTTTTATCGTGTGACTATGACGTCATATGAGTTTTTGAACTGATTAGTTAGAATCCTGTGGTTATCATTAGCATGTGACTATGACGTCAAATGGCTTTAGCTCATCGTTCATTTTTCATGTGGTATAAATAGAAAAATAAAACAATTTTTAAAATATTCTTAGAATTGTGATTGAAAAATGGTATTTCATATTATAGAAGTAGAAAAATAATTAATATAAGTATTTTATGTAAAAACAAATTTGAAATACTTATGTTATAAATATACGTAAAGAAATAGACAACGGGAAAAGGGGTAAATACACTTTGGAAATTCAAAAATTAAGCGTAGTAATCTAGTCCAAATTCTTTTGTGGCTTTTCAAAATATATATGGAAAGAACCATTTAATCTTGAGTTTTCTGACCTAGAAGGGCATTCTACTTTGGGTATAAGGCACGTATAAATTAAGAATGAATAAATTCAAGTATTATTCAAGTAAATAAAGCACTCTTAAAACGTTGTATAATAATTTTCATCAAAAATTTCGTATTCCAAAATTGGTTTGTGATCAGATAAGAATTACGGGGCTGATGACCAGGTTAAGAACCTTTAATTTAAACCATTTTCTACTTAATTCTGGGAATGTATCGAAATGTGTAGTGAGAAAATTCTTTATGAGCAGTAATTTTCTGTGATAATTGGATCAATGAATCGAATATTCTCGTGAACTTCATCCAATTTAAGCAAAAACAGTAATATCAATTTGAAATGAGTTTTGCACTTTTCATCACTATTTCTTATTAATTTATTAGAATGTTTCACTTTTTTCGTAGATAGATTAAATGGGACATCACTATTCAACCACTTCCTTTCATACAATATAAGGATTAAATATAAAAATTAAGAGCATCTCGATGAAATGGCATTTATTTTAAAATTAATAAAATATTCTTTATGGTTTTTTTCACGTGAATTGTTGGCAATCAAAAGCGCAAACTATGAATGAAGCATCCATGCTATATATTCACCGAGAATATAATATGTTGCAAATAACGGAGAGTTTATTAACGTCGTTCAACTTAATAAAGGTCCTATCATACCATCATATTTCGAGGAACCGTTTCGTCGAATTTTTCAAGCAGCTGAGAGTGAAGGGTTGCCGTAAGCAAAACGACATGCTCTGTCATTAGCTGCGCTCTATCTCCACTTCGAAAAATAACTCGCAGATTTTTCTGCTTCGGAAAACAAATATCAAATATTATTACTTTTGCTTCATTCTTGCTTTTGTTGACGGGCGTAAAAAGAAATGGAACACCATTCTATCTGAAATATAAAACGCCATTAAAATATTATACACAATATCTGATGCGTTTGATGAAGCCGAGACTGCCATCTTTACCGCCATCTTGTTGATTACGTAAGGAGCCGAAGTACTTTATTGTCTGGAATTTCAAGCAATTTTTATTTGGAACAATTTTTTCAGCTCAATGGGAAAATGTTGTTCGGAGTCATTGGTAGAAATTGCTCAGAATTGGTTTTCAGGGAAAATTGCTCCAAATATTACGTGTGGCAGTGCCTTAACACAAAACCTTTGGTGACGGTTGTCCTAATTTTGAAAATTGATCAAGAGACCAGGACGACTTAAGTTGGCACCCCCTCTACTAATACCCGTCCACAGATTCAATAGCATCAGACCCTTCTACACGGTAGTTTTTAAATGGCACCAGGACTCAAACCCGGGACACGGCGGCTCCGAGTTCGTGACCATAACCATAATGTTACCGCGGCCATGCGATTGTAATGAGAAGTTTTGCGGTTATAAGTGTATAAAATGTTTGTGTATTGTTATTGGAATAGGCATGTTGAATCAATGCTTGTGTAGCTACATAGAATTGCTGTTGGAACTCAAGTTAGGTTTTGAACCAGCTGAGCTTTAACTCAAGTTTTCATGTACAGTTTACAGTGATTCTATTATTGATCAGGATTCGGGTTTATTTCGATCCTTTCGAGAGTTGGCCATTGGGAAATAATATATTACGATTTTAGATTGAACAAAAGTTGCCAGGTTATTTATCCCCAAAACAATAGTTAAAATCCCCATTCCTTCCGATTGTTTGTATCTCGAATAAATATAGTTTTGGACTTGGATGAATGTGCCTATTAAAAACACAAATGTGTATATGCTGTGTAAATCAGATTACTTCATTGTGATATTTTTTTTATCAAGTTATCAGAGTTATTGTCAAAATTTCCAAGTTATTCTTTTGCCACAATTTTGCTTTAAATATTGAAATGAAACATAATTTTTGAACATTATTTTTGTTTTCTAGGTAGAGTTTTCTTTTTTTTTTAACAAAAATGTTTTAAATAATAATTAAATAATGACTGATAATTGTAACATTTTGAAGCTATATGCGGAGTATTCGTGATGGAAACGGTGAAAACCTACCTGGCTCCCAAAATTTCACGCAAACGTCATGGCGTGGAGCCTTATTAAGTTTAACGTGTATCAACTACTCTATACGGTTTACCTTTAATGCTACCCGGAATTTAACCCAAGATTCGACGGAAAAAATATCAGCTAAGAAGTCGGAATGCCCACTTTGCTACCGCTTTCGAAAACCAATCACTGAATCATATTTGATGTATCAAGTGACCCAAAGTCCGTTAACATTTGATAATTCATAAAATAATGCAAAGTGAGGGGTAAAAATTGACAGGCATGCTTGAAATGACGTAAGATTTTATTGAAACAAAAAGGTTCAAAAATAGCCAACCGATGGCGATTTTTATAACAAAAGCAATAATTAGCATAACAATTGATTATTAGCACAAAAAAAAATTCCTTATAACAAATATCCAACATGTTGGCCGTCATTCATCAACAGTACCTTTAGTTGGGAAACAATGTTGAGAACAGCACTGGAAAGCATAACTGTAGGTATGGTGAGAAAATGCCAACGGATTTTGTCTTTTAGCATCCCTAATGAGGTTGTATGATAACGGTTGACTCGGTGACTTTTTAGGTGATTCCAAGGATTACGGTGTGGGGATCTGGAAGGTTAAATATGACTAAAGTGGCAGCTCAGCACGCGATCGTCACCAAACGATGTTCGCGAGAGATCTTTCGAATTCTTCTCATGGTGAAAAGATCGTAAAGCTTCAGTAACATATTCTCTAACCTGTTAGCACAGCTTTACTAACAATGCCTTTTCTAATAAAGTCAATATATCGCAATTGGTGGTGCATCTGTTTCCCATCTAACTATAGCTCATTTCATATAGGATTTGTATGTGGCGTCATTGACGTTTTGCTCTCCATCTGTTGGCCATTTTTGCACTTTTTTATTTCAATAAAACCCCATGTCATTTCAAGCGAATTGCTGAATTTTCATATATTTACGGATTTTTGAGTCACCTGGTATAACAATAAATCATAATTGATAGATTCATTTGATTTGCAATTGCTGCTCAATTATTCGATTTTGAGGAATTACAGTTAATTTAAGGGTACTAATTGTCTATTTACAGAACTCACATTTGGTGATAGAAAGAAAATTAAAACGGTGTAGTCAAATTTTATATAAGAGATTAAATCAGATATCTTTATTTAAAGTCAATGACGTTCAATTAACTAGGTCAAATTAAAAAACCTGGTAGTAATCTAATTATAATTTGCCTTTGTTTGAAACTGCAAAAGAAAAATTTGTTTATAAAATAAAGAGAAAGAAAAAAAAATTAATTATTTTTAATGCACACGTAGCTGTACAAACATAGCTTATTTTATTATAAATGCATCTTTTCCAGTTTTTGTTAACAAATGAACGTTTTAAATGAAATTTGCTTCAAAAAAAAATCCTTCAGATATTTTTTTAAATAAAATAATTTTGCAAGTGTTTTAATGCGTATATTAACTTTTTCATTTCCTACTATTAACTCACTCTATCTATATATTTATCTTGTTCAAATTTTCAATCGTTAAGAAAATGCATTTTAAAGCACTCGATGGAGCTGAAATTTTATATACACACTTATTTTGGATGACAATACAGTAATTTAATTATTATTAATACAATTAATTGATTAAAACTAATTATTCGAAGAATTACAAATACAGCCACGTTGGCTTCATTTTTGGTGATTTTTTTTGAGACTCTAGATAGACTCCTTGTGTGCCAACAAGTATAACACAAGGCTTATACAAACGTAAGTCAATACTCAATCAATAGTGGTAGGAAGTTTTAAGTACAGGGATACAAGCACAAATGGGAAATTGAAAGGTAAAAAGAAACAAGACGGGTTGCAAATACAATAAACACAGTACAAAATACAACATTGCTCACATGCAAAAATGGCGATTTAGCGACCATTTTGGCGTATCAAAACTTGAAAAGGCATTTTCCTCTCATTTTAAAGTGCTCACTTGTGCTGAAAATATCTGTACACTAGTAGTTTGGGTAACAATACGATAGTTCAATTATAATTTATTGAAATTATTGACTGAAATGAATTATTTAAAGAATTACAGATAAAGCCACGTTGGCATCATTTTTAACGACCTGGGTCACATCTTAAAAAGATTTATTTTTTCTCACGTTTCAAAGCTGAAATTTTATGCACACGACTGTTTTGGATGACAATGCGATACTGTAATGATAGTTAATTAAAATTAATTGCCACTTCATGTTGGGATTCTGTCATATGTAATGCATATTTATATTAATTGTAACTATTTAATAAAAAAACAACTAAAATAAATTTTTGTTGATCTAAGTAGGAATAGACTTAATTTTTTTTATATTACTTGTTAACAAACCATTTATAACTTTTTTAAATAAACTTTTTACAAAACCTGGATGACTTCAAATGATGTGAAGTGTTTTTCAATTATTAAACATGCTTATCAAATGTTAATTATGTGGGTATAACAGTTCAAAAACGCGTATGTATATTAATCAATACAGTCCCTTTCGCAATAATCATTGGGGGTCGATTTTCGCAAAACCTCTCTTGTAAGGGATGTCTACTACATGAAAGAAACTACCAAATTTCAACTCTGCAGGTCTAATAGTTGAAAAACCGAAATATATATTTTTAACGCCACATAAGCTCTTACAATGCTCCTTGAAGTTCCATGTCTAACAAATTTCAAGTCTGTAAGTTTAATATATTTCATAAAAGCAAATATATATTTTCTATAACGCCACTTAAGCCTATGCAACGCCCCTTGGACATTGATTTCTGCAAAAGCCTCCTTTGTAAGGGATCTCTACTCTGTGAAAAGAACGTGCCGACTAAATTTTAAGCCTGTAGCTGTAATACATTGAAAACGGGAATATTTTTCTATAACCATCCTCAAGCCCTTGCAGCTGACCTCCGAATTCGATATTCGTAAAATTCCTTTCTTTCCGGATGTCTCCATCCTAAAAGAAATAATCCTGCCAAATTATAAGTATCTAGGTCTAATAATTCCAGAAATATAGTGATTAATGAGTGACTCGAGTTCTCCTTTATATATATAGGCAGTGGACCCCAAAAGTGTTCGTACACTTGCAATTTCCTATAAAATTTATTGTTTTCGACTAATAAAAATTAATATATTGTAACTGTAATTTTTATGATATCTGCAACTTGTTCTTAATAGAATGACATAATTATTTTTTTAAATGATATAACTAATATTTTTTAAAAATTAATAATCAAAAAGCTATTGAAAAATTACGCCACAAAAGTCTTCGTACACCTAACAAAAATCTCAACTTAGCTTTAAATGTCGTATTTCATTTTTACTTTAGTACTTAGTAGGGTATATTTTAGTGTCCACAATAACTTTTAAATGTTTTGGTATAGATTTAATCAGTTTATTGTAATTTCTGCATCGGGTTTCCTCCATGCTTCTGTTATTATTGTTTTTACTTCCCATTATGTGTTTTATATGTCATGTTATCCTTTTTTTACATCAAATTCTCACCAACTATATTCTACTGGGCTAAATAAACTGATTGAGGAGGTTTTTTTCAGAATCTTGGACAGTTATAGAGATACCAGCGGCGTGCATTGAGAGCAGAGTGCTTGGCGTCATTATCCTGTTAAAAAAATGAAGCAGTCTCCTATATCCCAATTTTTGCCGGATAATTTAAAATTTCACTTTAAAATATTTAAATAGAGCTGATGATTCATAATACCATCAAAAAATACCAAATTAGCTAATTTTGAGACCGATTTACCCCTCCACGCAAGAACTTCTCCACTGCCATGCTGAAGCATGGAGGTGAAGAAGTTCTTGTTCCACATAAATTCATGGGATTAAATCCCTCATTTTTTCCTTTACAAACTATTATATGCCTAATCAGAACCAAAAATATTTTATTTTCTGTCATCCCAATAAATTTGCTGTCAATTTTGAATTTTCTGAAACTTAATCCCAAGAATCAAATTGGATCAATGAACCATGGAGATGGAAGTGTTTTTGCGTGGAGTTGTAAATCGGCCTCAAAATTAGGTAATTTGTATTTTTTGATGGTTTTGTGAATCATCAGCTCTATTTAAATATTTTAAAGTGAAATTTTAAATTATCCGGCGAAAATTTGGATATAGGAGACTAATTCGTTTTTTAACAGGATAATGACGCCAAGCACTCTGCTCTCAATGTACGCCACTGGGATCTCTATAACTGTCCAAAATTCTGAAAAAATCTCCTCAATAAGTTTATTTTGTCCAGTAGAACATATTTAGTGAGAATTTGATTGAAAAAATGAGAAAAAATGACATTTAAACACATAATGGGAAGTAAAAATAATAATAACAGAAGCATGGAGGAAAACCGATGCAGAAATTACAATAAACTGATTAAATCTATACCAAAACATTTAAAAGTTATTGTGGACACTAAAATATATCCTACTAAGTACTAAAGTAAGAATGAAATACGATATTTAATGCTAAGTTGAGATTTTTGTTAGATGTACGAAGACTTTTGTGGCGTAATTTTTCAATAGCTTTTTGATTATTAATTTTTAAAATAATAGTTATATCATTTTTAAACAAATAATTATGTCATTCTATTAAGAAAAAGTTGCAGATATGATGAAAAAATTACAATTACAATATATTAATTTTTATTAGTCGAAAACATTAAATTTTATTGGACATTGCAAGTGTACGAACACTTTCGGGGTCCACTGTATATAGTGGCCAAAATTGAGGAAACTTTTTAAAATTGTTATCTTTTTCAAGTTTGTATGCTTATAGAAAATGTTACGTTACACATAATGCATTGTCTTTGATATCATTTTAAAGAGAATTTAATAATAAATTCAATACAAAAATCAGAATGCAAATGTTGGCAACGCAAAAATAATATACTGCAACAGCTATCGATATACATTAGACACTGATGACAGCAGTGAGTTATCAGTGTTCAGTGGGAGCCTTTTTTTTATTACAGCTTCACATCGATGTTTCACTTAGCTGAAAATAGTTTTAAGCTCTTCCTGTGTCATTACATGATGCCAGGATATAATTACTTCCCCAATAATTACTTTTTATTTCATGGGTACCTCTTTTGGACAAGAGTTTTCAAACGGAGACACAAGTTTTTGATAGGATTCAAATCAGTATACAGTGGTCAAAGGAAAACATTACTTGGACAAATGATAAGTGTTCACTAGTTATGTGGAGGGATGAAGCTAATGTATCATTATTCGGTAGTGATGGCCGAAAATATGTAAGACGTAAAATAGGAGAAATGCTACATCCTGACTGCATCCAGGCAAATGTGAAGTAACCATTTATTCTTATGATTTGGCCATACATATCAGCAGATCGTATCAGTCGTCTTCATATCATCAATGGGACACTGAATGTCAGGAAATACATTGACATCATTTTAGAACCCAAACTTCTACCTTCCATCAAGGATTTATATACGAACGATGCTTCATTTATTTTTCAGCTAGATTCTGCACATTGCCACACAGTTAAGTAATCTAAATAGTGGTATCGTTCTAAGATCATTGAGTTGTTGTCCTGGCCAGGAAACAGTCCTGATTTCAATCTTATTGAAAATTTGTGATACCGTTTGAATACTCGTGCCCAAATGAGGTACCCATGAAATAAAAAGGAAATTATTGAGGATATAATTGCTTCCTGGCATCATGTAATGACGAATAATGAACTTAAAACTACTTTTAGCTAAATGAAATATCAATGTGAGGCTATAATAAAAAATAAAGGCAATCAAACTAAGCACTGTTAACTAACTGTTATCATCAGTATCTAATACATCTAATATATATCTATAATGCAAAATAAAATTTTTTGCATTGCAAATAGTAACAGAATGGAATTTTATTTAAAATTATAAAAAGGTCTTCGTATTTTGTGCAACGGATTATTTTCTATAAACATACAAACTTGAAAAATATAACAATTTAAAAAAGTGTTTATAATTTTGGCTACTATTGTATATATATAACGCCTTGCAGCTTAGCACTAGTTTTATGCGCATTTTAATCCGAATCCATCGTTCATTATTGTCTCCCCGTCTTCTTCCCGGTAAATCTCTTTTTGTTTTTATATTAAGATGCCAGCTTGACCTATATTCGGTTTGGAATAATAAGGGGAAACTCTCTCTCTCATTTAGAGACTAAGTATTGGTTCAGGATACATAATTCCAAATTAGAAGTTTTATGGAATTAACTTGCATTTGTTTTCATAAAGTACACAACAATTATGGCAACAATTTTTCTCTAAAGATGTTGGTAGAACAACATGTTCTAATTTTTGCATAACTTGAATACGTAAGTAGACGTAATTACTTTCCTTCTTTAAGCAAATTAAGAGAATATATAATTATTATCCTATGTATTGTTAAAACGTGAAAGAACTTCGAAGCGTTCTCCAGGCATAAAAGTTTTAAATGTTTGTTCCATTTGAAAGGAGGTCACTTCGTGCCCAATGGAGACTAAAATGGATAATTGTGCATTTATATGCAAATATATGCTTTTGAAACATAAATAAATATTAATACAATCCCCCCCACCTTTTCCTATTAACGTACTAATTCCTTGCAAACGACATAAAACTACCATGAATATGCATCGTTAAAGCAGAAGTGAGAAAAATTCTAAAAATATTGTTTTTTCTTGCTTAGTATTACAAAATTTCCCTGAGCTTTATGCGCACTTTTTCAGTTCCTTCATTTTCTATCAAATGCAACCAGTTTAATTTGGGATCTTTTTTTAAAGTTCTGGTGAGGAAGAGAGTACGTACCCCCAACCCAGCTGAAGACGAATAAACTCTCATTGCACAAATTATACAACTGTTTATACTCATTGCTCTAACTGTAATTTGCATGTACTATTATACCTCTATTTATTTGTTATTTCCGCAAAATTAGTTCTTGGTGCTTCTCTTCTGTTAAATTCACCACTGAAGCTACATCGTTCAAACATTTCATTTAAAAAGTCCTTAGATTTTGATAAACCTACAGCTTCCTGAAAAGTTCAGCATTTTGTTCCGTTGAATTTTAATAAGTCTTTGTATGAAAGAACGCCTTACTTCTCCGCAACAAATCCTTTCTAGGAAATCGTTGCGATATTTTTCAGCTAGAGCTTCCAATAATGATTATCACAACCGCGGATTGGCGACATTATTAAATACGAAGAACCGGGTTGCCGATTTGGCGCTTACGACATATGCAAAATCGGGTTTTTAAACTTGGCGAGTCCTCTTGAACGTTGGCATTGTTCCGATAGAGCGTAATAAATTTAATACATCATCACGAAAAACTTTTTATATATAGAGAAGGAAAAAAAATTCTTGCTGTTTAAATTTCAAAATTTTGCATTTTAGTTTCTCATATAATTGGTGCTACCTTTTCCTTTTACATCAGAGAAGTAATTTAGTATTCAACGCTAACATTATACAATAAACATTAAAAGAGATGTACAAACTTATTAAATTCGCACATTATAATATATTATTCCGAACTTTCATATTCATTCGAAATTCCATTCCAAACTTTTATATTCACCGTAGCCTGGTGGTCATGGTCATTGACTCTAGCCTGACATGTTATGAGTTCGTGCCTTTAGGCTTCCCAGGCCTCGCCAGTAGAGGATCTGATGCACATAAAATCTACCGTAGCTCAAAATCCTCCCTTTGATTTGGTGAGGGAATTGAGAGAATGCATACCAGCTCAGGTGTAGTCCTCGTCGCTTAAACATAGTTTAAAATAACGAGGTCCGTCTCCAACAGTCCACACGCTGCCTTATAGAGTGCAACGTTTAGGAAACACTCACTCCTATTCATTTGCGGTGGGTAAAAAACATAACTAATTTATTGACAAGCACAAATTTATTTCCTTAGGTACAATAGTTTCCCGTAGCCAAATATACTATTTATGAAAAATTTTCTATTAGCAATCACACTATACAAAAATTCTCTAATTCGCGTCTTTTAAGAATAGACTATCAGTATTCCAAATAACTTCAAACTAAAGATTCTGACGATAATATTTAGAGCTCCTTTAGATCTCTTTAAATCCTATCTTGATGCTTTTGGTGAGTTGTGAGCGACTCATCTGCCAAGTGATATTGAAAACTAAGTTGGTTATCCAATATAACTTTAAAATGTATATACCGGACCAGCAGAAACGTCTTAAGATTTTTTGAGGCCCTGGGTTCAGAGACATTTTAAGACTTTTTGAGGCCCTGGGTTCAGAGACATTTTAAGAGTTTGTCAGGCCCTGGCTCCAGAGACATCTTAAGAGTTTTTAAATCTCTGGGACCGGATACATCTTTTTTGAGGCCCTGGGTCCCTATTTAAGATTAGGTCCTACCTGTGACCTTTAAAGTAGATAGTATGAAACATGCATTGTTAAATACTTATACAAAAGTTTATTTGAAATAAAGAAATGTGTGTATGGCTCAATATCTCACACACCTCGGCACAAACGAGCTCGACCGAAGCAGCATTTCGACTAAATGATTTGACTAATCGTTTATGGCATTAGCCCTAGGCTTAGGCATAAACTACGGTCATTACATAACAGTCATGCCACTGTTGCCAGTTGGCATTTAATTTGAAATTCCCAGCTTTTAAGAGAATATGTTCCGGAATATTATTCGAATATTAAAATTATTCAGATCATTATCTTATTAAGGATGAGTCAGAACGAAACGTGCCTCCCGCCCCCGAGGGTGAAGCCCTGGACCTGGGTCCATTTGTCCCATGCCTTAAGACATCCTTGAGGACCAGAACCTTCCATGCAACTATTGATAATTTTTCCTTGTTTGAATATTATATCAAAGACATATTGGATTTTACCCAGCAAATAAAGTATTCTATATTATGCTAAGAAAATAATTGAAACAGGAGAACGCACTAATTTGATATCAGTACACTGTGCGCCAAGTTAATTTTGACATTCGTCAAGTTCGACGATAACATTAAAATATGGTTATTTATATTTTTAACTTTTGGTACAGTGGATGCCATCATTATTTCGTACGCATTTATAGCAAGCTACGCTCAAAGTTTATTTTCATATTCGCCAAGTTGAGAGTTAGATTTACAATATGGCTACCATTATTTTGGTTCTTGTGGTTGTCATTATTTTATTTATATATTTACTAGCTGTTACCCGCCCGCTTCGCTGGGTATTTCATGATGTTTTATAAATTTTTACTGCTTATATATATGTATAAATTATTGATATCTAAGTCCTAGCATTAAGAATTCCATTGAATTGAAACATATACTTATACCTGTAACTGTCACCTGTTGATAAAAAAAAAGGGCAGAACTCATATAATTTGTATTTTCTAAAAATCTCTACAATTAAAGCATAGAATGATGTTTGCTCTTTCGTAACTCAAAAACCAAGTGGATTCCCGCAAAACCAATTTTCGGTGGATCTCTACTCCGTAAATTGAACATGCAAGCCAAATTTCAAGTCTAAATCTAAGAGAAAAAAACAAAAGTTTTACTATCAATATCCCCGTAATCCCGTTGAGAGCCGTTTTCCTAAATAACCGCTCTTAGCGGATTTCAATTCAACAAAAGAAACATGCTTAACAAATTTCAAGTATATGGGTCTAACAATTAAAAACAGGAATTTTTTTCTGTAACTCCTCTTGACCCCTCGCAAACATCTTTAGGGGTCAATTTTCATTTTACTCTTTGTTAGAGGAACTCTATTTCATGAAAGGAACATGCCTACCAATTTTCAAGCAGGATGATCAAGTAGTTTAAAAATGGAAATATTTATCGATTACGCCTCTTACTCTCCCGAAATTAAACTTAGTAGTTGATATTCGCGAAACCCATTTTGTAGCGGTTCTCTACTTTACGAAAGGAATCTGCTTATCAAATTTCAAGACTGTACGTCTAACAGTTTAAAAATGGGGATAATTGTCTATAACGCCACTTGAGCCCCCGCAACGCCACTTCTGGGTCTGTTTTCACAAAACCCATTTTGTAGGGGAATTGCACTCTATGAAAGGAATCTGCTTAGCAAAATTTGAAGACTTTGCGTCCAATTAATTAAAAATGCAAAAAAATTATCACTAACGCCCCTTGAACCCCCACAACATCACCTAGGGTCGATTTTCACAAAACACATTTTGCAGTGTATTTCTATCCTATGAGAGGAATCTGCTAACCAAATTTCAAGACTGTGAGTCTAATAGTTTAAAAAAAGAAATAATTATTTATATCTGCCCTTAACCCCCTTGGGGTCAATTTTCTCCAAACCCGTTTTGTAGCGGATATTTACTCTATGAAAGAAACATTCCTACCAATTTTCAAGCATGTAGGTCAAATAGTTTAAAAACGAAAATATTTATCTCTTACGCCACTTATTCCCCTGCAACGCCACTTAGAGGTCTGTTTTCACAAAACCTTCTTATAGCTGATCTCTACTCTATGAAAGAAATCTCTTTATCAAATATAAAGACTGTGCGTCTAATAGTTTAAAAATGGAAATAATTATCTATAACGCTCCCTAAGCCCCTGCAACGCCACTTGGGGGTCGATTTTCAGAAAACTCATTTTGTAGCGGATCTCTACTCTCTGAAAGGAATCCGCTTACCCAATTTCAAGATTGTACATCAAGTAGTTTAAACATGGAAACAATTATTATTAAAGCCCTTAACCTCCCGTAACGCCCCTTGCGTTTCGAATTTCGGAAAATCCTTTCTTAGCTGATTTCTACTCTATCAAAGGAACATGTCTACCAAATTTCAAGTCTGTAGGTTGAATAGTTCCAGAGATTTCGTGATTAGTCAGTCAGTCAGTCAGTCAGTGATTCGCTTTTCTCCTTTATATATATAGATTAATATTTTTAGTTATTTTTGTAATTTTTTATATGATATTTTTTATGATGTATTGTTAAGTATGCTATTTTATATATTTATTTATTTATTATTTTTTTAGTACATTAAAATCATTTTTATTGCTTTATATTTATGGCGGTATTTCTAATTTCAGACGATTGTTTGGCTACATGAAATGAAGCAAACTGATTAAATTGTTAAAATCTCTTTTTTGTCTTTTGGCAACACTATATACTGTTTTCATTTGTGTAGCAATGTGTGTCCTGCATGCTTTCACTGATTAACGAGCAGTGTTAAATGTTATTTGCTCTTTTTTATGATTCGTGTGACATCGTTAAAGCAAATATTTGAGCACGCATTAGAGAAATTCAGTGTCTCCCATTAGTCCAGCAATGAAATATATCACCATAAATGGATATCTCAGAAATTATTGGTGTGTACCACGAACTTTTTAAAAATAAAATAATGACAGCTGCCGGTTTAATATCTACGGATTAAAAGAGTATTTAAATTCGCACTTTTTACCAATTTTGTATTTTAGGAGTTTGGACTTCTTTTTTTTCGCTGATTTCAACCGTTATGAGTTGCGATAAGCACGAAAATTGATACTAAAAATGTACGAAATTGGATGACGAAATGTTTTACTGCTGATATCTGTTTGGCAGAAATTTTCTTAAATGATTTTAAAGTGCGAATATTTTCTTTGATTACGTTCAGTAAATTTCATGATTTTTTCCCCACATTTCACAGTAACTCGTCGCATTTCTGGCCTGAAATTATTTTTTCATAGTTCTTTTACGCCACCTTTGTTTTTCAAATTTCTTTTTCTTTCAACATTGAGATATCCCTCATATTCTGTCCTCTTATTTTGTTATTCATATTTTTCAGAGCCATTTTACATACTCAATATAAATACATTTCATGTTATTAAACTTTAAAAAAATAATGATTTTAATCCTTCTTTCCTGTTTTTACCTTTTTTAATTTTCAGTCATTTTTCTACCACCCTTTTTCTTTGTATTGAGCAGCCATCTTGGGTTTAAGAAGTACTTTTCCTCGTAATTCTATTTGATACGATTGGTCATGCCAAATAGGCTTTTATGTGTGTACCTTGCCGTTAACAAATCAGCTCCAACTTAATTTTAATAGACCTGAAACCCAAAACGCGGTAATGAATACAATAAATAAAAAAAATGCATGCATGTATCAGTGTGAACACGCGGTAGAAGTTAACTTCTTTGGCTTATATGTAATGGATTGTATAATTAAGTTTTATTTTAGAGTAATCTAATATGTAATTAACAAATTTATTATTATCATTATTATTTAAAACTGTATTTAAAAAATAATAAGATGGGAAAAGGTGTAAGTATAATAAAAATTTCATTTTCAATACATAATACTAAAAAAAATTATTGAAAACACTTTTTGAAAAGTATCATTATTATTATTATTCTATTTCCATTATGCTTAGGGGTATTTCAGTACATATTTTTGATATCAAAGGCTTGTGGTAACTAAAATAAGAAATGTAGATTTTAATCTACGTAGGCTCTAAATGTAGGTTTTTTACTCAATATCATTTAAGAATCTCGAAACGTAAAACATGACAAATGAAGTTCCCATTTATTTTATTTGTTTAACATTTAAAACTATCTTTTTTTTAAGAAAATAAATAAAGATTATCAGTTTTACTATATTTTTCAAAGATAATATGCAGCTTTTTCATTAAAAAGAAAGGTTGATTATGTTTTGTCCATTATTTTACTCATGTGTGTAAATTATTTTACATATTTAAGAAATATTGTTTTAAGATGTGTTATGTAAATGAAAAAATGTATTAATGTTTATATTTTTATATTAACTATAACACATAAACATATCATAACAAACACAACATTAGGATAAAATCAAAATATCACCAGAAATGTAAAATGTAAAGAAAAAACAGAGATGTTTATCATTCAATTATATGTTAACCTCATGAATTAAGCATAATTGAAAATTTGATTGAATGAAAAGGCTTAATCTTGTAGAATGAACTAAATGTGTTAATTTTCTTGTATCAATATATAGGAAAATTAATAGATCCCATAACAGATCGTTTGGTTTATCTATCTCATAAGTAACATTTGAAAAATTGCTTACAATTTTGAAGGGACCAGTGTTTTTTGTAAAAAAAAATAGCTTTAGTCGGGGAAAAAGAAAAATAGAAATTTTCAAAAATACGAAATTCCATATCTATTTTAAAGCAATCTTAGCGAATGCCGTTTTTGTTTACAAGTAAAAAAAAGCCAAGATTGAAATAGCGTTTGGCTCCGGAAATTCGTCTTAATGCACATGCGCAACTTTCAAACTTTTGGAATTTCGAGGTGAATTCCTCTGCAAAAAAAAAAAAAAAAAAAGTACAATGTGTGTGTATTCGAGAATTTTTTTTTTCATTTTTTAAGGGCTTAATTTTTCCATTAAATTTTTGAAAATTCACCCATCAATTGCAAACAACAGTAATTTTTAAATAAAAAAATGTATCAAAAATATTGTTTTGATCGATTCTCGTAAATAGTGTTTTAGACAAAAAACACAAAAACTTTTTTAAAATCCGTAATTTTTAAGCTAATTTTTCAATCTTCACATTGATTACGGATAATAAATGTCAACACACAGGGGAAAAGTTTCCAGTGATTATCGTAATAAATGACGAAGTTATTAAATGTTTAATTAAAATTTTGAGTTTTTTTTGAAAAATTGTATAAAAAAAGTTTTTGACATTTTATTTTTTAAATGACTGATTCTAAAAGAGAAAGATATGAACTTATTTAATGTAGAATATCGTTTAAATAACATGAAAATAAATTCATACGCAATGACTTAGGAATCATTTCTTGTAAAAACGCATCAATTTTGATTCCTTTTAGAAAAAATCGTAAAAAATAGAAAATATCATTATTTAGTAAATATATATATATCGTATCATGACGAAAAAAAATGTTTCCGATTCTGTTATTATTTTTTCTCTGATTTTAAAAGTAAAAATTAGATAGCTGTTTTAAAATTGTCGAAAAGCTCAGAACTTCACTCCGCCGAAATAGAAAATACATCACTACCTTACGTCATCGCGTAATGTGTAGCAAGTAACGTGTAACTAAAATTTTTCTCTACCGTGCCATAAGAAGTTAACTTCAAAAAACTGATTTAATTTTACTCGACAAGATACTTTTCTCTTTTCTTTTGTTCCAACAAGCATCAAGATTTATGTGTTATGTTTGTAAACACTTTTGCCCTGATTCTGTTAAGTATACTAACAAACCGTATCTAAATCGAAACAATAACGGGTCACAGTGGCCTAATGGTTAAGCAGTGGCATAACAGAAAATATTAGGGTTCCCTTGCAAAGTTAGGTTGAGTCTTTAATATTTTATAAACTGATTAAATAAGTACTTGGTGTCAGACAGGCTGTGAGCTCCCTAGAATCCTAGACATGCCGTTATGCGGGTTTCACAGGGTTTATACCACTGTTATGGTCGCTTCAGCAGGAATGTCGGGGATTCGACTCTTGGTGCCACTGAAGACCCGTCGTGCAAAAAATGTTTATATTTATATTTTAAGTTTAACCTGTCGAGGCTAAAATCGTCTTAATCTTCATGACACACGTTAAGGCCTTCGAGGCAAAGAGTTTTCCCCTTGATGTGATTGGGTAGTTTAGGGAGGAGGTGCCAGCTGAGGTGTCGCCCTCGCCACTTGACCAAGCTTCAAAATGACTAGGTCGGTCCCCATACCCCTCGTGCTGCTTTATAGTGTGACTTTTATTAACACTCACTAACTCATCGGACCAATAATGATGTATTTACTCTAAATCATTCATCTCTTTTTTCTATACCAAATGGTTAGTATTAATCGATACCAATTTATTTGATGTTTTGATTAAGAGTGAGAGTTATATTAACATCGCACTATCAATCAGCACGTGGATTATAGGCGATGGATCGTCATTTTGAAATACGGTCAAGTGACGAGGATGACTCCAGAGCTTGAACCTCTCTCTTCCAACTACCTCATTATACCAACAGGAGGATATTGAGTCTCGAGATTTTTAGCATACATCTGCCTTCTCTACATGGTGGGTCTTCAGGGAAAAAGGCTTTGGTTAATTCCGGCGCATAGAGAACAATTCCCAAGATAAATACGCATAAGATTGCCTCACCACCATTAAATGATTTCAATTAATAATTGAAGCATTATACTAATTGGTAGCTGTATATACGAACTCTTATAATCGATCATCAGAAATTTATCACTAATATTTGTGTTGTTGTTGTTTTGTTGTTGTTGTTTCTAATGACACCTGTCTGATGGTGTCAGATCGTGGTCTACGAAATTAACCGTGGCAAGGGGCTGCTAAGTATATGCCTGTCGTTAGTTTTCAGCTTTGAGCACCGTGCAGGTGACGGTACGATTTGGCTCGGTTCATACACGATAGATGGCGAAACAACCTATCGCCACCTCCACAATTTAGGCATGGAACTGGAGGGGGGAATATTCTCCAGCCCCCAGCACCCGTGGTTGCTGCTACGACCACCTACAAGTCTTTCGGACCACCCGCAAGAAACTGATTTAACGAGCACGTACTCCGTGGGTATTCGGAAGGTATTTGGTGACATAGGGCATCGAACCCAGGCCTTCTGGTCTGGAGTCCGATGCTCTAACCACTAGGCTACCCAAGGCCTTCTGTTGTTAATAACGAAATTAAAACGTCAAATGCTATTGACACAAGCCGAAATAAAAATCAACACAAATGCTGACATTTTTTAATAATAAAAATGAAAATTCTGAAAAAATTTTTTTGTTTTGTTAATATCTCAATAAAGGATACACAGGAACTCGAAATAAAATAAAATGCTGCTAAAAACTCAACAAAATATTCTTCAGAATTTAGTGATGAGTTATGAACAATTAAGAATAAAATACCTGTTATATATTTTTTTAAAAAATGTGTAGCTTTTTGGCGTTTGCAGACACGGCAAGTCGCCAAGAGGGAGAGCCAATCATTGGTGGTACCATATAGCGGTGGCTCCCACTACCAAATCTTTTTTGTTGAATTTATTCAGCTCCCGTCAGATGCAAAATATTCCCGTGATTTAGTTTTGCGAAATCTAAATTGATACTCAAGGGATCTTTTACATGCCACATAATCATACGATACGCGTGCATATAGAAAATCTATCGACTCCAGCCTGGATCGAACCCGCAACCTTAGGCTTACAAGGTGGGCATGCTACTTTTAAGCCACCGAGCGGAATAAAAAAAATGTAGCACATAGATCAAAAAAGAAACTTTCTCCTAAAAGAAAATTGTAAAGGACTTAGACTAATGGTATTGCTGAACCATGTTCTTCGGATTTTTTTTAGACTAGTAGTCGTGCTTAATGATACACAAAGCTCTAAGGAAAAAGAAATAAGGGTCTAGAAATTAAAGAGGGTATTATTTAAAACGGATATTTTATAAATATATTTTAGTTTATTATTAAAAATGGTATTTTTTTTTGAAAGTATATTTACAATTTCTTTTTAAAACGAGGGGTTTTTCGACGTATTTGCATATAACAATGTAGATATAAGAAAAAATTGTAAATTAAATTTTACTTGTATCTTTATATGTAGTTTATTGAACCCATATCATGACAAACGAAATTGATAAGTTATAGTAATAAAAATGCTCCGCATATATCCTCGAATCGAAACTTCTATTGGTTCTAAGCCACTCTCCAAATTCTCAACACATTTTTGTGGCAAAATGAGAAATAAATAAAGTAAATAGATTTATAAATCTCCGAAATTTACGAAATTAAAAAAAATAACGAGAACTAAAATAAAGTGAATAACTATATTATTTTTTTCATCCATGTTGTTGTATTTGCTCTAAAGGGGTTAAAACTCAATTACCCCATTCAATGAATTTTTCAGCCTTGGATTCTAAGTCTCACCCGATTTTCAGTAGTTTTAACTATGGGGAAAATTTTTCAAATTGATTTAAAAAAGTATTGTATATCATGTATTGCAATACTTTTTTTTTTGAGTTTTCATTATTCTGTCTCTCTTTTACTGGAAGTACAATAAAAACTGCAATAATTTAATTATCACATCTTAAACATTGTACTAACTATAAAATATTTTACAATATTTTAGATAAAATTTAGAGAGTTAGGACATTTTTCACTTTTGATTTATGATTGTTCTTCTGATGATTAATTTGTTCACTAGTTCCACTATGAACATTTTGCCATTCTAAAATTCTCAGTATAAGGAATACGATCTGTCGCAAAAAATATGTATATACACTCAGAAGAAGAAACAAGCTACTAGCATGAAACTTAACATGTATGTAGCCGAAAAGAATATAAGCGAATGATTACAAATTTAGAAGAACATATTGTTTTATTAAGAAGATTCGGCATTAAAAAGGTTACAAATGAGCAGATAGTAAATACACCTATGTCAGCTATACAAGCCAAAATAAGGAGAGTGACTTCTAATCAATGTGGTCATCCAAGACCTTAGACCTTCTACGGAAGAACACCCCATAATTTTTGCAACTGGGCAATTAATTCACGAGTATTCCGAGTCAGCTGCAGTTGCCTTCCTAGCCAGTCCAAGACGGGGTCTATTGGCGTGATCTGGAAGGCTTTTAAGTGCGCAATATACTTGAAGACATTGTTGGAAAAGTTACGCAGTATGTAGAAAATCGTTGTCTTGCCGATAAATTGTGCTTGGGAGACATGATAGCAAAAGCAGTAAAACTGGTGTTAAAACCTCTTCCACGCAACTACGTTCACACAAAGTGTCTTGAAGAAGAATTAGAGGTGACCGTGTGTCCCAGCAAACAGCTTACCACACTGTACATCTTGAGTAATTGCGATATGCTGCCTCTCAACAACAAATGCCAGTTCAGACCGATGGCCTGGCTGCCTCCACACGCGTATGCACTGATAATCAACATTGAGGTTGAATCAGGATTTATTGCTGAAATTCACACGCTCCCAGTCGGTCACACTCCAGCTTGCCCGAGGTTGGCAAAAACCCAATCGACACTGCCCATGATGTGGGGTCAGTGGTAGGCATCTTAAGGTTCGTCGATCCTTATACCTGCGTCGGTCAGTCATCTCCGAACGGTTCCCCTTAATACCACCCGTTGTCTGAAAGGAGGTAAATGGCGTCGAGCTAATTCTAGCTACATTGTTGATGAGGACGTGGCTGCTCCCATGATTGCTCACATTTGTGTGTTCCTGGGACACCCTGAACCTTTGCGACTGTAGATTATCCCTTCCGTGATTCTTTATAGCAAACATTGAGTAACTACCATATCGTTCCGACCGAGGTGGTGACTGATACACCTATTTGACCACCCTGTTTCTCTGTGGCCTATTATACGTCCTCTCGCAAACTCCGACAATTGTTCGTATTGTCGCTGATAAAGTCTTCTAGGTATCTCTAGTCCCAATTCCATCCATCTAAGTCGGCATATTTGTTTGAATAACCCTGTGGCACAAGCAATCATGCTTTTAAACTCTCCCAGATAGTCATCTTATAAGCGTATAGTACGCTGTCCCTTTACTCATTCGTGTCGAAATTTTAATTATTTGCATATCTCTTCCCAGACTACATTCCTGCCAAATTTCATGATATTAGCTCGATTTATTCCGTGTGAATGGGTTTTTTTTTGTGACAGGGTGAATTTCGATATAACAAAAATTATATATTTAAAAAAAAATTGAATTTTTCCTTAATTACAACTGCGAGCTGCGACCGTCTTATCTTCTCAGAACTGTGTGTAATTCTTCTTGTGCGTGTGTGTGAATAGAAACAAAAACTCCCACTAATAACACAAACTTAAATATATATATATATGGAACAATGAGCTAAATTGATGACTGTCATATGATAAATGCACAATCACGTGTTTTTCAATGAATTCGAGACTGATAGTAAAATCCAGATAAGATTTTGAAATATCATGTTTGGGTATAGGTGTGCTTGGATATTAAATTTCTTCAAAAGATTTCCCATAATTATTGAAAAAAAATATTATATGTGTACTTTTAAATCAAGTACGCTTTGGTTTTAATGATGTGGATTATCATTATTGACAAATATGTACTTTTAAAAGAAAACATCTGCAAAAAATAAAAGTTGGCAACAGCGACGTGCTTGAATTATTTAACTGGAAATAGTATCATGACTATGACGTCACATTAATATAGCGAATTGAGGAAGTGCTCCCCAGGTTTTATACCGCCGTGGACCGTTCAAAGTGTGTTGAGGGGGAGAGAGGCTATTTATTATTTATATATTAGATTGTTTGATTTAATAAGTTTAATTTAATTGTATTTCAATACCCCTTCAGAATAATATGTAGTTACAACAAAAAATTAATATAAAGTTAATTAACGTGGAATATAAAAAGGTTTCTATAAAGTAGTTGCACAAACCCGAGAGAAATACTCCACAGTAAATAAAATGAAAATACTTTACCGTTCCTTGTGTGACCTGGTATTTTTACATCAACGGGCTGGTATCAGACCATGTCCCGGGGGTTGGAAACTACCGCATTAAAGCTCTGAAAAACATTTAATCCATATATATCTCGGTTATATTTTCTTGCAATAATATTTAAAATGGACTATTCCTTACATTTATTTTCTTTAAACTTTAACGAAGTCGTAATATTTAAACATTTCATTAATAAATGACAGGAAAAAGCATTCGCCTCAATTTAAATCAAATATAGAAAGTAATAAATGCATTTTTTTTTTTTACTTTTTCCATAAAGGTCGTCAGGATAATAACCATTTTACCTCAAAGGCTCCATTCTACGAGACATTTCTTTAAGATTAAAGTTATATTCCCTGAAGAAATGGTAAAAAGAAGTGAAATCGTACCAAATATCCCGTTATTAGATCTTTAATATATCCGTATTACTCTCCTTTTATGCGTGGCCGAATTCCCGCATACGTTATTGCATTGCGTTTTACGTTCCAAAGCAGTTTGAGTCGAACGAAAAAAGTAAAAAAACAAAGAAATCTTGGGGAAAACGACAGATTTCACATTGAAGAATTTTCTGGGAAGTTTGAGTTTTCGAAAAAAGAATTTTAAGTTATTAATCGCATATTAGTCTTATCTTATTTTTCCGTTTTAGTTCTTTGTTATCAGTGAGAATATTAACGTCGCACTGATTAGCAACACGAGGGCTTTTGGCGACGGTCCGCGTAATTTTGAACCATGGTCAAGTGACGCTGACGACACCTGAGCTGGCACCCCCTCTCCTAACTACCACACCACACCAACGGGAGGACGTTTGAGCTCTCGACAGATTTAACGTGCATCCCGCCCCTACACGGCGGGTCTTTAGTGGTACTAGGATCGAACTCATGACACGCTAGCCATGATCCGATGCCTAGACCACTCGGCCACCACGGCCGCTTTTTGTTATCACACTAAGCATGGAAGAAACGCAATAAGCTTTAAAAGTTAATAATTTCATCGTAATACCCGTGCACTTATTAATCTTATTGTATATTTCAATTTTTGCTTGCGAAATACTTTTTTAAATATAAATACTTATTTACTATTTGTGCTTTACTACCGCTTGGAATTTTTTATTTAAATATTTATCTATACAAATAATAGTATTTGGTATATTAAAACTAGAATAAGTTGTGGGAGATTTTTCTCCCGTTTCTTGTGACTATCTGTTGAATCTAAATTAACAGTAGTTATACAAGGTTATTCATAATTCTATCCATTGTTGTAAAACAAAAGTAAGACGAATACAACAAAAAAAGAACATATGAAGGAGTACAGAAGCAATTTAAGATTTGCTTACATACAGGGTGTCTCTGAATGCCGTGTACAAACTTCGAGGGGAGTTAGAGAACATCCTGAGGGGCCATAGCTACATAGGAAAGCATGGGTAGAAACGTAACCCGAACAAGATGAAGGGACACGAAGACAGTAAGGGCACAATGCAAAATCCAGTGTAAAACGTTTTATTATAAAAACAGAAAAATAAACAATAAGTTAAAATTTTGACTTTAAAGCATCATCTCAATTATGACCTCAAGTGTTTGAAATTGCTGCCTTTGGCATGTATGCACCCACGATACCAACTCGACATGGATTGGAGGACATGTTCGAAAACATCGGGTGTTTCATGGATCGTAGCATTAGCCATAGATATTTGTGACACCAGGTCCATTTCATAATTGACGGGCGTGTCGTCAAACGTGACTCTGAAAGATCCATGTTCTGCCAGGTTTCTGATGCACCCTAGGGAACGTTTGATGATTCGGTTGCCGACTCGTTGGATATCTTATCCCATACAACCGAAAAGCACCACGTCCATTTCCGTTGGCTAGGCTGAAGATGAAGTGGATATCGGCGATCAACTCGGTGTTCGTATAATGATTCCTGTTCATCGCACGCTGTCCTTGTCTGAAATGAGTAAATCACATGTGCCGACCTTGCGAGCTCACGTACAGCACCACTATCACTTTCTGCGTATGCTTTCTTACGTAATTATGGGTCCTTACGATATTATCTACCTCCCCTCCAAGTTTGTATACGGCATTCTGGGAGATCCTGTATTTTACAAGTGTTTCGTATAAGAACCCTTGGTCACATGTGATATGTGAACCCTTGGTACATGAGTGGTCTTCAAAATTTTCGACCGATGGAACCCTTAAAACTAAAAAGTGTTTTCGGGGACCACGTTGGATATACACACTTAGAATATATTTTAAAATAATACTTAAAGTAGATCAACATGTTATAAATAATGTATGTCAAGACACAAAAAAAAAGTGCTGTATTTGTTATAAAAAATTAATGTGTTTTTAATATGATTCCTCATATGGATAATAATTTATATCAACTAACTATGCATTATATATATAACTAGCTGTACCCTGCCACGCGTTGCTGTGGCTCTGGTTAAATGGGGGGAAAAGAGCTGGTCCATCCAGCCAATTGTGAATCTTATATTGTGCATAATTTTCTTAATGGATAGTCTATAAAAAAGGCTAAAATAATATCCACAATATTAATTTCATATTGGTACGCTATTTGTTTTTGGCATGATTTTGAAATCACGCCAAATTGGTGTGTTGCGGCCAGTCTAATTAAAGGTACTTATGTATTATCGCAACCTATTGGTGACATTATAGGAAATGAAGCACATGATTGCGAATTCAGCGCATACAAAATTGGGATTGCCAAAGGGGCGAGTTATCTTGAACGCTGACGATTGTGCGATAATACATAAGTACCAAAATAAATTTAGCATTATATATAAAAGAATATCTAAAATACATATCCCAAGCATTAAAATAAATTGAAAAATTAAATACAACTCTAACGTTAACTGACATAAAAAGAACTAAATTATCGATGCAAAAGCATAATTTGTGAAAATATAAAGTACTTAAATATTATTGTTACCTATTGGCAATATCATATGAAACGAAGCACATGATTGCCAATTTAGGTGTATATCACATGCGAAATTGGGGTTGCCAAATTGGCGAGTTATTTAAACGCTGGTGATTGTTGCGATAGTACATAAGTACCCCAAAAATAATTACAACCTTCCGAACCCCTGCTTCCTCAACAGGTATTCGAGCCATTTTGATATGTAATTACTACCAACATTGCTTTTACTTGTGTGTGTCCAGTATGATGACCTAAGTTCTATTTTCTGCAAGGCAATTTTGTGTACTGAGTCCGATTGACTACACTTAAAAAGGTTAAAATAAAAACATACAAAATTGCAAAACAGCTCTGAGTAAGCCTGTATTAAAATTTCTTTGGGGGGGGGGCAGTTTTCAGATATGAGCACCGTGTTAGTGAGACTGTAGTAACACAGATTGGGGCACTGTAACTTGGAGGCCTTGTATCATTGGTACGGAAGATACAGCGGTAGCTATGTCTTTGACAAAAGCAAACGGAACCTATTGGCGACATTATATGAAATGAAGCACATAATTGCCAATTCAACTCATACTACACATGGGAGATCAGGGTTGCCAACTTGGAGAGTTATTTTGATAGTTAGTGATTGTTGCAATAATAAGTACCAAGCAAACTGTAATAACTTCGAGTATTCTGTTAACAAATTACTAATGGAAAGAAGGTTATTACAAATTTAAATTTTAAAAAGTCATCGAAAACAAAAGTATGGTTTAATATTTTGATGACTGAAATTATATATCAGGAAAACTAACCTGTATTTCAATAACAACATCAAATGAAATTTAAAATATTGTTTAAAATAGAGAAAAAAACTTACTAATTTAAAATCCGTCAAAATTAATAAGTAAGTACCAAGCAAACCGTAATTTGATTTTCTGTTAAAAAATAATATATATCAGAAAACCTAACCTGTATTTCAATAATAACACCAAATGAAATTTAAAAAATTGTTTATCAGGCGTTAGCTATCAGAATGTTGCCAAAACTACAAAACAAAATTTGAACTTAAGTATAATAAAAATATGTAATAATTGGGAAATAAATATGTTCAAAGCTTAAATTTTCGCATTCAGAGCGAGTCGTGACATCGTATGACGTCATAACATCAAAAAATCACTTAAAAATTAAATTTAAAAAAATTTAGATTGCATTTCGAAATAAAAAGTACATAAGAACCTGACCGGAGTCAAATGCAACGTTGTGTCAAAATTTCAGATAAATCCATGCAGAACTTTTTGAGTTCAAAATTCCTTTGCGGGGGAGGCAATTTTCAGATATGAGCACCGTGTTAGTGAGACTGTAGTAACACAGATTGGGGCCACTGTAACTTGGAGGCCTTGTATCATTGGTACGGAAGATACAGCGGTACCTATGTCCCTGACAAAAGCAAATGGAACCTATTGGTGACATTATATGAAATGAAGCACATGATTGCCAATTCAACTCATACAACACATAGGAGATCAGGGTTGCCAACTTAGAGAGTTATTTTGAACGTTGGTGATTGTTACAATAATAAGCAAGTACCAAGCAAACCGTACTAACTTCCAAGTTTTTCGTTAACAAATTACTAATGGAAAGAAGTTACTAAGAAGGTTATAACAAATTTAAATTTTAAAAAGTCATCGAAAACAAAAGTATGGTTTAATATTTTGATGACTGAAATTATATACCAGGAAAACTAACCTGTATTTCAATAATAACATCAAATGAAATTTAAAATATTGTTTAAAATAGAGAAAAAAACTTACTAATTTAAAACCCCGTCAATGAATAAGTAATACCAAGCAAACCGTAATCAGTATTTTGTTAAAAAATAATTTATATCAGAAAACGTAGCCTGTATATTTCAATGACATAAAAAATTGTTTATCGCGCGTTAGCTATCGGAATGTTTAAAATAGAGAAAAAAAAACTTACTAATTCAAAACCCTGTCAATTAATAAGTTATACCAAGCAAACCGTAATAAGTATTTTGTTAAAAAATAATTCATATCAGAAAACCTAACCTGTGTATTTCAACAACTTAAAAAATTGTTTATCGCGCGTTAGCTATCGGAATGTTGCCAAAACTACAAAACAAAATTTGAGTGGTTGAAAGAATAATTTTTTAAAAAATGATTTATTCGAAAATTAATCCCAATTACGTATCAAAGAACAAAGAAATTGAAAAATATGACAACCAATAAGTATAGTAAAAATATGTAATAATTCGGAAAAAAATATGTTTAAAGCTTAAATTTTCGCATTCAGAGCGAGTCGTGACATCGTATGACGTCATAACATCAAAAATCACTTAAAAGTTAAATTTAAAAAAATTTAGATTGCATTTCGAAATAAAAAGTACATAAGAACCTGACCGGAGTCAAATGCAAGGTTGTGTCAAAATTTCAGATAAATCCATGCAGAACTTTTTGAGTTATAGAAGCGTACACAAACCAACATAACATTTTTATATATATAGATAGTTGAGATATGTACTTTTGTATTTTTTGAAGTTATACTGCTTTTGGCGCGAGAGGGAAAAATGATGAGAGTAAATATTAACCATGCGCGCGCTCACCGTTGTCTATTAACTTTTGAAGTTACTGAAGGATCTTGGCTAAAGGGTTGTCGATCGAATTGGCGTGCCACCCCCCCCCCGGGACACGTATTTGATATCTACGATCTTTTGGTTGGGATAGGGGAGGGCTTGCACACTAAAAAATCAGTCACCCATGTTATTTCTATGGGGCAGGAAGTTTTCTAAAATGTCACTTTTTTGGTGCTAGGGGACTGATATTTGGGGGATCGGTAATAACTATTGTTATAAACCATATCTGTTGGGAGGTATCCCCCGGTGCATTCCCCCTCTTCAGCTTTTTGACCAATATCTCGGCACCCGAGCCTCACAGTCCATTCAGACCTGGCTCTCATTCGATCTCTCTTATCTGCTTTTCCATTTATTATAATTTCATTCTCATATGGTTATTCCTTCCACAGTTTTTAACTGTCTTAAACTTTTTAAATTTGTTTAAATTCACAATATCTTGGCTCCTGTCTGAGTCTCGGACTTGAGATTTAAACCAGATGTTCCACTCGTCGAGATCCATCCAGTCATCTACTTCATTTTCATTGTGTAGGCATGGGGAGGGTTTAAGCACTAAAATATCATGCTCCCATCTTAATCCTTTGGGTACTGGAAAAAATTTCAGCCCCCTAAGGAATTGAGTTTGAGACTTGAGTTTTGGAGGTCCGCCATATTTTCATATTAAAGTGAGCTTTACGTAGAACTGGCCTCATGTTATTGGTCCTATTGTCCCTGTGCGGGGGTGTTTAAATTTATTTAAATCGTGATTATCTCGGGTTTGGCTGGTGCGAATGACTTAAGGTTGGTATCGTTCAAATCTGCTCGTGACCACCTTTCGTCCTTGTTCCAGCTTTCCCTGCTCAAGACTTTTAGAAAGATTTCTATTGTTATAATAAATACAATACTTTTTAAAATCTACAAAGTATCTATAACAAATTGATTAAATTTAAATATCGTTTCAGAATATATTTTTCTAATAATGGAGTGGGGTTCCCTCCAAATACGTTGTATTTCGTAGGGTTCCTCAATTCAAACTGTGTTCCACGGAAACCTGGGGTTCCATGAGTCAATAAAAAATCTAAAAGAAACTGCTAAAAATTGTCCATTTTTTAATTATGTAGAAATAATTTTATTACGGCATTCAAATAACTTTATTTAAAAGATAATGCGTTATAAAAAAAATTTCAATGTATTAAATACTTTTTTTTCTATTATTAGTGTCATTTTTTCTACAAACGTAGGATAACGCGAAGGATAAAAAATTGTACAAAGATTGTTAGAAAGAGTTTGATCTTTTTACGCCAAAGAAGTATAACTTCTTAAGTGCGTACATGAGTAAACAAACACTTTTTTTTGAACAAAAGTCTAGGTCTATTGAAATTATTTGCCGTCGCCTTTCATATTCTGCATTTAATTTCTTATATCTTGTAATTGTAGCCACTCACCTTGTGTGTTTAAAAAAAATTAATTTTCACTTAAATACATTTTTCTGAACGGTATTAAAATGCTTATTGCTGTGTGTGAAAAATTCCGTGTACTTTGCACGAATTGTTAAACTAAGATTTTTAAGCTGTGTTCTTGCTTAAATATAGATTTTAACATCGAATATGTTCATATTTCGATAAGTTGATACATCTCCTTTTTTAAAAGCTTTTATTTAACTTACAATGTATGTATGTATGTATGTATGTATGTAATTTGTTCGGGTGGAATCTTGCAACTCAATTTTGAAGCTGATATCTTCCTCCATTGAGCTGAAATTTCGTATACACGTTTAGTTTGGATGACAATGCATGCTTTGACCATTTATATTCCGATATTGCAATTAATTAAAAAGATATTAATTAAAAACGTTAAACTCGTTTTGGGCGCCAACTTGGAGATATCTGCATTGTTGTAATAATTTTATTGTTACAACAATGACAAAAGTTGGCGTCGAAATTCGGTTTTCAGCCAAACTGGAATTTCATAACGTTGCTCTATTGACAGTATTAATTAACTTTGTCTAAAAAATAATTACATTTCTACAACGTAAAAATAATCTAATTTCTACAATGTATGCAATTTTTTTACATATTTCTATCTATTTTCTTGGATTTAAATTCAAAACAAAAAAGTAGAGCTGTTTTTCAACTAGATTGGTACATTGTATACCTTTCTCAACGCTGCAAGTTAAACTGAGAGGGAGTATTGAAGAAATTCTTTAAAAATTTATCTAACTTTAATCTATGAAACTCAGACAAAAAATAATTACAGAATCGGAAAGATCATTTTTTTATGTATCTTACCCATCAAAAAGGAATCCGCTAGGAAAAGAATAAGAGAAAAATATTATCCAGAAATACAATATATTTTCGATTAAAAAAATAATTTTATAATAAAATGAAGGAATTTTAAAATTTTTTTTTCTAATTTTAAGTCTACAAGTAGTTTAAATATACCTCATTTTATCACCAGTAATCTAAACACACACTACGACATGTGTCCTTAAATTTAATTACAAATAGAATCTGTTAATTTTATTTGAGTTTTTTTTGTTTGAAAATTACGGCAATTTTCTTTTTCTAGATGAGTTAGGCACATTGTAAAACCAGCTCAAGGTTATTTATATTCATAAAATGTGCCAAAAGAGAATAATTTGCAAAATGACCTGAAATATTTAAAAAATAAGGAGAGAAAAAAATCGAATCTTAGAAGAAACATTTCGTTAAATAGGAAATACACTTCGCTATTTGGAGTTGTTTTACGATGAAAAGAGTAATATGTGCTTGGTTCCAGGAAAAAGTTCTTAAAATAGAGAAATTCCCAAAATAGAAGTTCGTTACATGGCGACTGTATAAAAATAATGCGATGGTTAATTATTTTTTTCAAAATCAAGTTTCTAAAGATGACCTAAGCAATTTAAAAAATAGATTCTTACGTAGAAGATATTCAATGCCCACAAAAAATTATCATTATTTGATAAAACATTCTTTTTTGATTACAACATGCGTTTTGAATCTTAAGCATTTTATTGATTAATACAAATATTTAAATGCCTTTTGAAGTTTTTTAATAAATAACTTAAATTTTCTTCTAATATGTTAGAGAAATATATCCCTTATCTTCAAAATATTTCTAATAAATAATATATTCTTTAAGTTTTTCAAAATAGTCAAAATTTTAACTAAACATTTAATAACTTTGTCATTTATGCAGATAATCTCACTAAACCTTTTTTTTCGTGTGTAGAATAGTGATACCCAAAATCTGCACGAAGATTGAAAAAATTGCTTAAAAATTACGGATTTAAAAAAATTGTGTTTTTAGTCTAATACCCTTTTGCGAGAATTAATTAAGCTAAACCAGGGATGGCGAACCAGCGTTCAATGAGTTGAACAGGCTGAGAAACCTGTCCAGCGATAACTAAAAAGTAAAAAATAAATTAAAGGTAAAAAAACTTTTTTAAGAACAAGCTTTTATTTAAACGCGCTAAAAAGAATAAAATAAACTTTTCCTTTAAAATTTTTTTTACTATCAACTTATAACGTCATTACACAATTTATATGATATAAAAGCTTGTCGCGAGATTTACCTGTGTAGATAAACAAGTAAAATAAATAACTTGACCTGATTGATTTTATTTTTAAAATTCAAACTAAGTAAATATGAGTACTTAAATATTGCGACAAGCTTTTATATCATATAAATTGTGTAATGACGTTATAAGTTGATAGTAAAAAAAGTTTTAAAGGAAAATTTATTTTATTCTTTTTAGCGCGTTTAAATAAAAGCTTGTTCTTAAAAAAGTTTTTTACCTTTAATTTATTATATGTATTTTTTTTTACAAATGCATTTTTCACAATACAGTAGGTAGTACATATATAAAAAAATCAATATAATATTTCTTTTATTATATTATAATAAAAGTTAAAAAAGTATTAAAAATAAAATTTATTATAAAAACACAATTTTCAGTTTTGATGACTGGGATGAGCTTTACATACTTCTGGCTACACAAATTTCATAGAGAACATGAATCAATTTTGTGGGCATACTCATTTTTAATTGTCTTTTCAATTTCTTCTTGTGACTAGTGGAAACCTTGGGAATGCCTCATTGAACCCTAGGGTTTCATGGAACACAGTTTGAAGACCACTGGTATACTTCAATGGAATAGTCCAGTTCCTGCCTCACTCTACTCAACATGGTGCTATCTAAGTTATTGATAACACGTGTTATTCCTTCATGCAGTTGTGTTACATCACGTGGCAAAAGAAATACGAAAACTTGGGTCTTATATAAAGGACCAAGTTTTCGGATAAAATGGATAACATGGATTACACGTGCTGTCAACAACCTTGATATTAACTTGTTGAGTAGAGAGTAGCAGAAACTGGATTACGGCAATGATGTATGCCGCGTGACTAAGGATTCCCACGTACAAAAAACCTGTAAAATATGTTAATAAAACATGTTTTTTTTCTGCATTCTTTCACGTATTCTTTTTTTTTTTGTTTTTGTATTCGTCTTAGTATTTTTACTATTTTTCTCCAAAATCATAGAAGGAAATATGAGTAATCCTTACTTAAATTACTTTTCAATTTCTTATACATATTTAAGGTATCCACTACCCTTAAATTGTGAATTTTTGTAAAAATTGACAATTTTGTGTGTGTTTTTTACAGACCATCTTATTAGCCTTAGAAAAATATCAAGTTTATTATTTTACGTTCACTAGAACAAAAACTACAAGTGTTTTAGTAAAAGCAGATGCCCCATTACTTTAAGCAAGACGTCATACTATAAACGCGTTTTATTTGGACCTTTTTGTTTTGTTTTGAAAAATGCTCACATGGGGCCAGCATTTGCTCAAAAAGTTTTAAAAATAATTAACTGAAATTTTTTGTGTAATGTTATGTATAGTAGAACTGTTTCAATCTTCAGATTTATCAATCACTGTTTTATTACAAATTTGCATTCCCTTATGTTAATATAATCACTGTTGTTTTTAAAGCAATTTCATATAATAACTAAGAAAAAGTGCTCAAGTTTTTGTAAAAATTAAAATATCTCTAGCCTGAAGATCATTTTAAAAATAAAAAAAACATAGCACCACATTAGAATTAAAAGATTGAAAATTTGTTCATAAATTTCGGTACAGAATGGCCACGTTTATGTTATTTTTTGTAAGTTTTTACCCATTTTTTCAATTTTATAATAATAATTTATCTTTCTCTCCTTAATTTTAGCATATTTTTCTTAACATGTACTAAGCAAATCTAAAAACAACAAGAAATTACCGTATCTTCATTTTTGGAAAAAAAAAGTCGTCGCAAACATTCGGAATCCTTAACACATATGGATTAAATCAATTCATACACATTGTATTTCTGACAATTCATGATGAGTTTGGGTGTGGAATCACATGTTGTTTCCTTCTAGAGATGTCAAAATAATGTTATACATTTATGTAATGAATCGATGAGATTATTTTATTTTGGGATTCATATAAAAGAAAATGTAATTATTACATCATCGTGTTTATTTAATTTTAACAACACAGGAGTAATTTTATGCCTGCACTTTACTCAAGAGCAAAAACGCAAGAGAGGGAGTTGTTAAATTACCACATTTAAATATACAAGGAAAAACAGGGGAAAACTTAATTTAAAAAATACAATATTGAGTTCAAATGAAGGTAAATATATAAGTTACTCTTAGAAATTACATAAATATTTTAGGAAAAAGTTTCAACCACTCAGTAAGAGACGCGTAAGCTATTAAAATATTCTTTTACTAGGAATCACCAATAAATCTGTTAACAATTCAAGTGATCCTTTTAGCAAGGAATGCTAAATTTAATCATAAAATAAATTTATCAAAATATAGGTTTTAGTCCTTTAGTGTGTGAGGAAATGAAACGTGTTTCGAAAAAAGGGAATTCTGAATGTTGATTTAGATATTATAAATGCTGTAAAATCCGGCTTATAACGCGCACTTTTAACTATAAAAAAAAGTCAATTCCCCATCAGAACATTTCTACCCTGTACTCTTAACTAATCCATATTTTTTCAATACCTCATCATGCTCTCTCATCTTTTTAGGCCATTTTAGTTTGCTAATCTTTTTTGTTTTTTATCAGCAAGAATATCTTGCTTTTAACAACCAACATTTTTCGAGGCATTTCATACCTGTTTTGTACAATTACTATGCTCAGTGTTCAGTTTTCATATAATTTGTAGTTCTTATACATTATATATATTAAATGAAGATATTGCATCATATTTACCTAAAGAAATTACTTATATTAGCATAAATGTTTATTTGACAGAGAAGAACATATCACGTTATTCACACTATTATTTTTAAACGATACCAAGTAAACATTGCTTTGATAATACTAAATTTAATAAATTTCTAAAAGAGGGTCTCATAGCCTCCAAAACAGCATCAAGTAAACTGTACTTATGATGAAAAATCTCTCCAAGAGGAATTCTGCTGTTTTTATTTACACCACTTATCTGCAATGCATCATAAACACTGTCCTCTAGCATTAGTTTCATAATTTTGAGAATTGTCACACTACTTTGTGAATTAAAAAATGTATTATATTAACAAGATGAACATTTTCTGAAGGAGAATGAGCAGTTTCACCAATGTTATTTTCATTGAATTAACAAACAAAATGTTATTTTTCAAATAACTGCTGCTAATTCAAATATTTTACAGCTTCTAAAAAACAGGCTAAAATATAATATTTACAATATAAAACTATTTAAAAAACAATTAGAATCATTAGAAATATAAAAAATAAACATTTTTAACACTTTCTTTTCACAGTCAAATAAATTAAAGCAATCGGGGTAATGCTATTTACATCCTCAGCAAAATTTTCTGCTAATACATGTATTCACATAGGCATTTTTACCCCATCTGCATTTATTAAATTGTCCTTCAAACTTTTTAAATAATATTGTAGTTGATTTAGGCACGAGAAAATTTCTTGAAAATAGCAAACAGTTGGAAAAAAAAATATCTGAATGTAGTTATGCAAACACTAGCTAAAAGAACCATATCCTGTGATATAAAAAAAAACGCACTTTTGAAAATGAAAACAAATCAACAGATTTATCAGTTACATATGCAGCGAGACTACTAATCAGCAAAGAAATTTAAAAACTGTAAGGCTCGCTTTCAGTTAAGTTAAATATATCAATTTACGTCTCACATAGGGCCGTGGGTAGCCTAGTGTTTAGAGCATCGGTCTCCAGACCGGAAGGCCTGGATTCGATGCCACCAAATATCCTCCGAGTACACACGGAGAACGTGGGAATTTCCGTGATGAATTAGCCGTGATGAATTTCGGGGACCTTGATCTGATGTTACAGTCGATTAGGTGGCATAAAAAACAACAACACGTCCCATATCAAACAAAACGTATTGCTTACAATTTTTGCCATTTAAGTGGGCGTTCCTAGCTTCCGTGATAGTTTAAAATTAGATTTTTTTGAAACTTCTAATTATCGTAGAGATTAAAAAATATGGTATCTGTATAATTGAAGATTAAAAAAATCTCAAATTGTCAATTTTTAAAAATTTTAACCTTTCCAACTCCCTTTAATTAAATTTTCAATGTGTATAAATATACGAATAAATGTTTTTGTTAAATGTTTATGAACAAGAGTTTTTTTTTATTTTGAAAATGAAATAATAATAATATACGAATAAAAACGAAATATACTGCTTTTCTGAAGTATTAAAACTGCTTCCTTACAAATACATTGAAAAACCAACAGACCACAAAGACGTTTAATAGTTAGAATAAAATCCTTCGCTAAATTATATGCAGTCGGATCTAGGTTTAATGAATTCGTCGAACCATTGATCGTTGATTCGGGGTTTTTCGTTACTTTGGGGTCCAAACAAAACTTAACTTTTCCTTACATTTAACTTTTGGAAATTGTATAAGCAACTACACGGAAAA
>BMAO01016076.1:0-22669 GCA_019973975.1 Trichonephila clavata | reverse complement strand
TTTCCTTTTTACAAAAACTAGAGCACGTTATCTCGGTTACTATATGAAAATACTTAAAAAGACAGTGATTAATATTCACATAAGGGACTGTAATTTTTAATAAAACGGTGATTGATAAATCTGAAATGTTAAAACAATTCTACTATTAAACAGAGTTACAGAAAAACTTTTACACAGTTTAATTATATTCAAAACTTTTTTAGCAATCGCTGACCCCGTTTGATTATTTTCAAAAAATCACATTTCGAGTAAAACGCGTTTTAAAGTATGACATCTTGCTTAAAGTGATGGCATCTGCTTTACTAAAACACTTGCAGTTTTTGTTCTAGTAAACGGAAAATGATAAACTTGGTATTGTTTAAAGCTAATAAGATGGCCCATAATAAAATCATAAAAAAAATTGTCAATTTTTGGCAAAATTCACAAATTTAGGGAATCGGATACCTTAAGTGAGAGATCGAAGATAAGAAACGAAGCATGTGATCTATTTTTTTTTATTCAGTAGAAAGAGCATTTTTAAGCATACAAATTTTCCAAATGAATTAAAATCCGAAACATTTTTGATGTTAATTGGCGAGAAAGTTGCCAATATTTCTGCTTTATATTAGTGACTAACTTAAGTACCCGTTTTCGCACGGAATTTTTTTTTTTAAAATTAAAATTCAGCTTTTTTTGCAAACACAATATATTTTAAAAAGGATTGAGCCATTACAGGGTAGTGTATCCAAAAACTAAAAAAAAACTTTTTTATGAGAGTTCACATTGAAATTTTGCTTAGCAGTAAAGAATGATTTCATAAAAACATATATTTGAATGTAAGAGAGGAAAATTAACATGCTAAAAAGGTAAATACGAAGGAAAGAATGAAAATATAAATAAAAAAATATAAGAGAAAAGTAATAATAGTAGCATATTTCTGCTATGGGAACTATGAGTAAAATAACACGAAATATATAAACAAGATGAAAAAAATTAATTATGATAAACTATTGCACTAAAATACTATCATAAAGAATATATTAGGAAGCCTTCAAATGGAAAAAAATTAAATTAGTACAAACTAAAACCTGTAAAAATTATGTAAAATAGGCCTATATTGTAAAAAAGTATTAAATTATATTCACTGTAGCATTAAATTTCATAAGGAATGGATGTCCTATATCTAAGATCTATATTATATTGAATATAAAATTTAGATGTAAAAAAAGGATTCACATGGAAAGTCACACAAACCAAGAGGGAAATACATCCAATAAATAAAATTGAAATAATTTAATGCTTCTTGAGTGGCCCTATACCACTTGATCCATGGACCGGGGGTTGGGGACCACTGCTGATGGTACTGACACCTTCTTTAACTGGCCAATGAAATTACTTCTATTTTCCACAAAAATAGCATCATAGCTATTCAGTAACCAATAGTCCTTCTTAATAGTCATTTTTGCATTTTTTACATCAATTATTAACTTCTAGTAAGTAGTTTCAGTTAAAAACAACTTTTATTTTGCAGTATTAGCCCGAATTTTGGGCAGCGCGTCGTTGAACTGTTGTTTCATATCAATAGACCAGGGGTCGGCAACCTCTTAGCTGTGGCGCGTCAAACCAATCTACCAATAGGATTCAGCTTACCACACAATAGGGCATTTTTGAAACATTTCAAAAATTGACAAATTTGTTGAGTAATGCAAAGTTCTATGGAGAACTGTACCGCGTGCTACATGTGGCACGTGTGCCATGGGGTTCGACCCCTGCTATAGATCATTACCCCTTCTCCAACGCTATAGCTTGCTCCGCCACTATCAGGCAGCACAGGAAAATGCCAATTTTGTGTTGAACGTAAAATCGAGTATTTTGACACTCCCGAACAAACCGCAATGTGCAACTAGCAAATTCTGAGCATGAGGCATGCGTTAAAAGTCCTGTGTCTTGCCAGGCAATATTCGAAACGAATCGGAGATGTAATTCATACTTTACCGATTTCTCATTAGGCATTCTATAGAATGCCTATGCAATTTGTGAAATATGAATCATTTCATACATTACAGGCTAGTTTTAGGCATTCTATAGAATGCCAGATTTCATACTTTGCCGGTAACGTGTCTACTGAGAAATATTATAACAGATTGTTTGCAATAATGCAAAATGCATTCGTTATAAACAAGCTGTACAACATTTCAGAAATGGTTCTCTAGAATAGTCCAATAGCAGGAACTCAGACAAATAATGTCTCTCACTCATACATCAGTCAATGCTGAAGCAGACTCTGTAATTTCTCTCTCTCTCTTTATTGAATACTCCTCTGAATTGAACTGACCTGGATTCCTAAGGCTTCCTTTACATATCGTGATGGAAATTTCTACACCGAACCCATCTAGAAGATTATTTTTCACCACATTTGTTGCCAAAAGCATTGAAATCATCAATCTGGTATAACTCTGGTCACATGTTCTACAGTTGTCATAGTCTTATTTCTTAAGTTCATGCTGGGTGGAGAATTTTGCCAGTAAAACTTAGTTTCCCCACAAGTAGTATTGTTGCAAGTGAAATGACCTACTTGTCGTCTTTCAGCTTATTTAAAACATGACGTGGTGTGTTTCAGTTTTATTATTTCTAATCCAACGTTGTTTGTGTCCTGATCAGCCAAAACATGAATTACGTCAATAGTGTAAATTACATGCAAAACAAATAGGAAGAATTCTTAAACTATAATCTAAGCACATATTTTACTTATTCGTGCGCAACGTTACAATCAAATATATAAATAAATAATATTAAATCACGTTTGAAAGAGTTTTTCTCAACTGCACGTAATTTCATTTGTATAGAAGAATAAATAGATTAATTGGACTTGCACGATATTACTGCTGAACTTTATGAGTATTCACCAAGAAGCTTCTAGTTTTACATTTATTAAATCTACGGAACTAAGCACAACGAAAGTTGGCTAATTATGTAAACTGAATCAGACATAAATGAATGCTTTAAAACTGTTCGTTATAGTCATATTTAATTTTAAAGCAATTATACAATCATATTCTCATGGAATCATTACCTGATTCCAATTGCAGTAGGTATCAAAGCACTATTTCAGTTCCTGATATAATTAGATTTAACTCACAAGCAGAGTTCAATTAAAAGAGTCATTTTCAAGAACATATATTTTATTCCATTAACCGCAACACGAATACTTTCCTGAGTTACAACAAGACATGAGAAATGTCTAGGGAAATACTCAATCGATTTGCTGTAAATTAAATAAGGGTTGTATGGAATGAAAGCGATGCGAAAGCATCACATCCATTTGCCAAATTAGAGAAAGAGATATTCTCTCAGATATACTTCTCGAAGGAGTATCGAATTCGGTATTGAGTTACTGAATAAAATATATATTCCAAACTTTTTGTTTAGTTTTGTCTCCGGTGAAATCATTTAGTATTTTCAGACACTTTCCAGCGGGAACAGATCAGATTGATTTACAAAAAGAAATTCATTTAGATTAAAACCTTAAAACTAATTTGGATTTTAAAACCGTTTTCCTTCCCCCCACTAGAAGCTATTCAGAGGTTCTTATGCTTTGTATTATTTTCTATATCGTATTACATGGTATTCATAAAACACTAGCTGGTATATCCGTTCTTCGCGTGGATGAATCGAAACATTAAGGTATCCGACTACCCTAAAATTGTGAATTTCGCCAAAAATTGACAAATTTTTTTATCATTTTATTTTATAGGCCATCTTATTAGCTTTATAAAAATATCAAGTCTATCATTTTCCGATCACTAGAACAAAAACTACAAGTGTTTTAGGAAAAGCAGATGCCATTACTTTAAGCAAGACGTCATGCTTTAAAACGTGTTTTGCTCGAAATATGATATTTTGAAAATAATCAAACTGGGCAGCGATTGCTAAAAAACGTTTTGAAAATAATTAACTCAAATTTTTGTGTAAGTTCTGTATAATAGTAGAAGTGTTTTAACCTTCAGATTTATGAATCACTGTTTTATTACAAAATTTAGTCTCTTATGGGAATATAATCATTGTTTTTTAAGCAAATTCATATAATAACTGAGATAAAAAAGCTCTAGTTTTTGTAAATATTAAAATATCTCTTATTCTGAAGGTCATTTCGACAAAAAATAACGTAGCAATACATCAGAATTGAAAAACTGCAAATTTGTTTATAAACCTTTGGTACAGAATGGGCCGCGTTTATGTTATTTTTTGTTAATTTTTACCCATTTTTTCCCATTTTAGTTATAATAATTTATTTTTCTCTTCTTAATTTTAGCATATTTTTCTTAAAATGTTCTATGCAAATTTAAAACCAGAAAAAATTTCGATATCTCCATTTTTTTAAAAAAAAGTTGTTGCAACCAAATCGGATACGTTAAGAAAAACAAATTGAAGGATAAATAAGTTTTGAATGAGTTAATTTTACGTGAGTTACAAATTAAACAAAAAAAGCATTTTGCATATCTTAGCTGAACAAAAAATCATTTTTGTTAAATTTAAGTCTGTAGGTCTATATCAAATATAAAGGATTTTTTTTTATTTATAACGCCCCCTTAACTTCCTTGTGGGTCGATTTTTGAACACACCTTCCTAAGATAATTTCTACTCAGCAAAAGTAACATATTGTTACACATTTTGTGTAATGGACGCTTAAATAATGTGAATAATTTATATCTGGATGTATAGTACTTTGAGTTACTTTCTGTTGTTTTTACTTTATGTTAAAATTAAAATATTCGCAAGAAAACGCCATTTCTTGCATCATAAAAGGTGATTTAATGGAAACATAGCGGAAATGTTGGTGATAGAGCCAAGTTGGCATAATTTTTGGCGACCATGTTGGCAGCTTGACGATTGATTGAATGGCGCAGAAATTAATAAGCTACAACGCAACCTGGTGGTGAGGTGCAACAAAGAGGATAGTCAAAAACTTTTTCACAAAAAATACATATACACATATACATGCCAATTTTCATAGTGATTGGTTGAACGGTGTTGCAGTGAAGCAAGGTCATATATACAAAAATCGATTTATATATATAGAGAGAGAGAGATAGAGAGAAATATAGAGAGATGATTTGCTAAATTTAAAAGCTACAAAAGGAATTACAATTAAATTACAACATTTTATAAACAGATGCTTAAGAATTTTTACATATAACTTTCCATGAAATTTCAGAAAACAAGGATCAACACTTAGGGGTACATTGTAAGCTAAACAAACGTACCTTGTTCTTTTCTCATGTGCTTTAGAAGAGCACATGGCATCGTGTGTACGTTTTTTGTAACGTTTTACTATATGGTCACCAACTTTAGACAAATTATATCATCTGGAACAGTTTTCTTGATGGTCGGGAAATTTACAGGCCGTCGTGTGTGTTTAGGACTTAAAAATTCAAAAGTCTCAGATTGGAAAATAGCTTTCAAACAACATTTTTAAAAAAAAAATCGGTAGGAAGTATATACATATGTTTCCCAATAATTTATAAAAGGTAAACTGCTGAAATTTTCATGGGCTTTTGAAGAAACCTTAAGTTGTAGCCACACACTAGAGATAATTAAAATTAGCAAAAATTTTGCTGGAATTGTAAATGTTAAAATTTGTATAAATACTTTGAATATTCATAAATCTTAATTTACTGAGAGCATTATAGTTATTCAAAATCATTTTATTGTTTAGATCTTAAGATCCTGAGAATTATAATAGAATAAAATATTCAGAGTTTTGGATATAATATTTTAATAAAATTTTTGAAGTACTCTTAAAATTTATTAACCTGTCATACATGAATTTAATTTAATTAACTAAATAAACCAGTGGCTGAGAATCAGATATTCACGCATAAAACGTACTAAGAAACTTTCAGTACTTATGTATCATACCATCGACCAATTTTGCTAAATAAAAGTATGTCTCTAATTCAAAAAAATGTCGCCAAATGCTGACATTATAAGTATTACTGTGTTTTAACAAGGGTGGGATGGTTTCACACTAACGGCTGCATGTCTCAGCATTGGCAAAATTGAACGAAGATATAATACGTTAATAAGCGATTTTTTTTATTTCACTATTTGTAATTCCTCAAACTGAGAAGTATAATGAAAGAATACTTTGACTGAAAAAAATCAGAATGCAATAATGAAATCAACAAAGATTGTGCCTCAAAAATGTATGACGCAATTAAACAAATAAAAGAACTACTAAATTTTACTCCTAAATATAGATTTGATGTTTACCATGTTAGAGCCACCTTATCCATGAAGATGTTCCTGATATTTTTATTATAAAATAAGTTAAGTTTTTTTTCTGTTTCAGAACATTTGATTTTCCTTTTATACGCATCAACGGTCATTGTTATAGAAATAATTACAATATTCAATTTCCTTCCACTTTGTCAAGTTTTCGTGTACAATTTTCAAAAATGTAAAAGGAAATTCACACTGGAAAAAGTTCTAAAATAAAATGAAATAATAATAAATTAATCAACCAAAATATACAAAATTAAAACTCTTAAACATTAAATTAATTCTTATTTTACATGAAGAAAAATAACTATAAAACGATATTAAATGTTCATGTATGTAATTTGAAAATGTAAAAAAAAAATAATAATAATTAATTCTTTTGATTTTCTTTTACAGTATACAGATTAACGGTACATACGTGGGCGCGTGTACTGTTAATGGGTTTCAGTCAATGGGAAAACTCTTATTTCATGCAAATATTTAACATTTTCTTGTCTTTGTTAAACTAATTTTATAATGTATGATATTACTGTAATATTTATTGTGTATGCACTGAAATGTTAGATTTTAATAACGTTTCAGATATTTAAGATATTTTCTCCTTTTTCCGAGACATTCAGCTGAGTTTTTTCGCTTTCAAAATAAATGTAAATTGACAGTTTAAGCTTGTAAAGAATCACACGTTAATTCCTGGTTAACATATTTAATTGTGTTTCTTGGATAATATACGAAATGAAATGCAGTGGACGAAACATTTTTCCTACTGCTCACAGATTAAGACAACACGTGCACTACAGAAATTAAAATGCACTATATCGTTCAATTTAATGTACGTCTGAATATAATATAATCTTTAAGTTTTTCATCCACTTCCCGAACTGCCGAAATGTCGGAATTTTCGTACATGTGATGTTGAAATGATTTAAATACATACAATCAACATAAGGTGTATAAACAGTATTAAAGTTTACTTTTGTTAGTACATAAGCAACGTGTTTTTTCAGTCTTCCTTAGACTATATTTGGTTAATCTGCCCAAACCCCTTCGTGCCACTTCAAAACCCCCTAATTTTCTTTGGGTGTTTTACTGTCCCCCTGAAAACCTCAAAAGCCCAAAAGGGGGCGTTATCGCTCACGTTGAAAACCTATGATCTAAGCAGAGGGAATTTAAAAATAATATAATAAATGAGATAAAAGTACGAACTTAAGTTTTATTGTTAATTTTTTCCAGTTTCATTTAGTTAATGTTAGAGAAGAAATAAAACTGAGTAACCAAAAAAAATATGTATTCTAAAAATTTATTAAATATTCAGTACTTTCTTAATGTTGTTTCTATTTAGAAGACATTTTACTGAGTCATTCTCGAAGATGCTAACAAAATCGTATTGTTTTAGGTATGCATCAGTTTCTCTGTCTTCTCCAAAATCGAGACAAAAATGCAAAAGTGTATTCTCAAAAGAAGGTATATGATCAATCAGGATTGGAAAGGGACAGTCTGTTTCTCATAACTTTAAATTTAAATTATTTAAATATCGTATATATCAGAACAAATCACTAAATTAGAAAGCCTATCTTCATTCTTGAGTAGCAAGCACTCAATGGGTAGTTCATTGTTTTCTTCCAGATATTTTAAAACTCATGCTCTCTCAAATTCCATAATCTCACGAATGCGCTTCCTTTGGAAAACCAACGCGCACAGCAATGAAGGAGTGGTGTCTGCATTTTAATTTTCTATCGTAATTTAATTGAGTGCATTTAATATAAATTTTGTGCTTTGTTTTATCTGACTCAAACATTAGTATTTGTAATTATCTTTTAAAATTGTTTAATTTTCCAATAAGTCTTCGCTTACCACTCTTACAACTAGGCCGTGCCCCAGTGTAGCATGGGTGCAGTGGGTTGCCCCCCCCCCTGCTCTAAAGCAACACTAGAGGTATTGGTGTTGACCTCGTAATTTCGAACTATGGTCAAGTCAAGAGGACGTAATCCATCACCTCACTCACATAATTTCGAAACCACGCAACGTGAAAATTTTAAAGAATGATAGATTTGCAGCGCGTAAGCACCTCTATGCAGTGGATCTTCAGTAGCAACAGGACTCAAATCTGTGATACTCCGACCACGAATTTGCGACCAGAATCCCAAGTGTACCACTATCACCAACAAGAATTAGAAACAGAGGTAGCGTCATAAGTAGTAATAAAGATTTTCCTGTTAAGATCCTTACATGATAATCTTGGAAAGCAATTCCTGAATTTCAAGTAAGAATAGTCCAAGTGAGTGAGAGTTATATAAACGTCACACGAAAAAGTCGATCAAGGACTGTTGGTGGTGGACCTCTTAATACTGAATCATGGTCAAAGGACGAGGATGACTCCGGATATGAACCATCCTCTACTCCTCTCTAAAGTACCACACCACCGGGAGGGCAATGAGCATCGAAAGATTTAACGTCCATCTGTACGGCAGGTCTTCATTGGCACTAGGCTCGAACTCATGACACGCCGGCCCGCTAAAGAGCCACCCAAGAGAATAAAACAATAATTGATATCATTGTGTTTTGTCCTTTAATATTCTTAGCATGTAAATAAAAAAAATTTTTAATTTTTTTTTAAATTTAAAAAAATGTTAATTTTTTAAAAAAAGTTTTTATTTTTACTTAATAGTTTTACTTTTAAATCATTATCAAACTTCCATTTGTTAAAATATTTGTTAAAAGTATTTCTGTGCGTGTGTGTGTGTGTGGAAATGCTTATTCTATCTTTCAGGGATCATATGTAGTATTTTTACGACGGACAACTAGGAATGCAAGGACTTTTATCCTTAGAATCTATTTTACTCGAAACCATTCAGTATAAGCTAAACGATTGCCACTTTCTGAAAAAAAAGATGGCTCACTTTACCCCTCGTCGGACGCACATCTAAGCGAAACAGAATCGGCGCACCTGACCTGAGGAGCCACTGACCTCCCCCACCCCCTCAATCCATTTTAATTCCATACACTGACAGTGCATTATTGAGTAAGGTTTAAGGGAAGAAAATACACAAAAATATACGAAAAAGGACTAGATTAATGTACAAAAAAGGAAGCTTAAACTAAAACAACCAAAATTGCTAATTTGGCACAAAATGCTTTTGCTGGCCTCTCAGGCCAGCTGCCCTTCACGGAGGGTAAATTATACGAAAGAGGGCCTTTTCTCGTTCTGCGCCTAAATAGATGTGTCTGATTCAGGCTAAGATGGCAATTATGGTGTAATGATGACCATGGAGTTCATTGCCCTTAGTACACCTACATCCTTTACTAATCCTGTTTCCTGATCTTGGAAATAATTCTTATACATGAGGGGAGAAAAGGACTATATATTTTGAAATATCATCCTGCAGTTAAATGATTGGTGAAGGGCGAAATTGGGAAAATCTCTCTTGTTGATTACTCATTTTCTCTCTCTCCACGGTACTAGAATATAAGCCATAAAAGGATGGCGTGTGTAGGGGTGATTTTTTAAAAGAAAACATCGATGACAGCACCCAGACTTTATCTTTACGCTAAAAATTAAAAATCTATTGTTCTGTGAAAGGTGTTTTAACCCCAAAACACATTACCCTTGTATACGTCCCTGATTGGCTGCAAACTGTAATTTTAAACCTGGTGATATTTAACAATTGTGTAGGTCGCGAACCGGCTTTGGCGATTGAAAAGAGAACCAAGACTCATTATTTAAGCTTGATTCTAGTGAACGGACGCTCTTTTCAGCACTTCTTCGCACCCTTGGTCATTGAACCTTCTGGTCAACAACAACAAAAAAAATAATTTTTCTTCAAACCCCCTTTTTTTTTCATATATATCACTAAATGAATTTGTACTTTTTAACCAAAAATTAATCCTGAGAACTTATTTAATGGAACCTAGCTTTAAAACAAGTTTAGAACCATTAAATATTATTGTAATTAATTAAATTGCATAACAAAAGAGCTCTCCATAGTTGATGCAGTGACCAGTATCGTAATCCCCGCTATTGTATCAAACAGTTGAATGACATTTTAACTAATTGTTTGACATGCTGCAATTAACAATAAACAATTTTTTTTTCTCAAACGATGATCAATGTGAGGATTTAGAGACAGATAATTAGTTTATCGAAAGGAGAAAATTCAATCAGCCTTGATTTAAAAAAAAGTTTGATATAATTGTTAATTCAGCTTTGTTCCTGTAACAAAAATGTGATTCTTGTAATTGGATTAAGAATTAGAATTTCAGATTATGATAAATAAGTTCACATCATGGTTGAATTAATTCAAATATGCGTAAATTTAAGAGTTTTTGGTAACTTGATTCTCATGATAGTCATTATATATGTTGTAAAATACTTTTTTCTGTTGTTTTTAAAAATGTATAACATAAATGAAAAAAGATTAATAAATGAATTAACTTGAATAAGATATGGAGTATTTGATGTATATATATTTGTGTATTTACAGATTTCCTTTTATTTACAAGTGCATAGCAAATTTCCAATAAAAAAATTCCCTCAGGTTTATTCTCTCCACGGCACACACACACACAAACAATTTTTCTTTAAAAGCGTGGGGTTGTATCCCCAATTGTTATAATTTCTTATATTCCGAAATACTGAGTTAGTGTAAAATTGCAGTACAGATCAACCTCCGCTTTTACCACAATTGCATTAATTTTCTCGTTAATCATTTTATTTTATACTAAGAATTATTTTTTACTTTTTAGTTCGACTCAGTATAAAAGCGTGTTTTGTTTTTTTTTAAACTATGATTTATTTTTTATTTTTCAGTTTGATCTACAATAAAAGAGTGTTTTTTTTTTTAGATTTTTAAACTATCATGCAAACATTATTGAATTTATCTTTGAGTTTGGTATTTGGAGCCGGAATTACGTGGCTGTTGGAATTAGACTCGCTCTTTAATAGATATTAACTGACGGGTCTGAAGAGTATATATTCTCTCCGTTTATGGAGCCTCGGATGAGTCTCGTATTGTTATATTTCAAAGATTCCGTCTTTATAGATACACAGGTCAAACTGATAAAATTGTATTAAGAAGAAAAAGTTCGAATTAAATAAAAATAATATACCATGTTTTTATAACGGAATAAAAAGTATAAACTCCTTCTTTTCTTTTTTTATACTACTCTCCCCATTTTCATCCATTGTCATCCACTATGGTCCAAATTTCAAGTCTCTAGCTCATCGGAAGTCAATTTAAAATCAATTTCAAAATTTTACCCGGACAGACATACAAGAAAGCGCGTTAATAAAAACATGGTAATATTAAGTGTCAGTTATTTTATAACCTTTAAAACGCATTGCTATAATGTTAATTCGTATCGTTACTACTAAACGTATTGATTTATAAAAAAAATATTTAACGGTTAGAACATAAATTATTTTTTCACAAGGTATATATTATGGTAAGAAATTGCTGACGTACACAAATACCTTTCCTTTTCTCACATAAAGAACTCGTTTTTTTGTTTTATTTGTATTAACCACAAGCGTAATCACTTTAAATGTTACACCTTAATCTTTTAGTTGGTAAATCTGGAATTAGTTGCCAAATCTGGATATGACAATCCTAAAAATGGAACAAAATTATGAAATTATTGTATTGTCATCGGTTCTTTACAAGCGTGGAAAATTTCGAACTAATCTAACCTTTTCAAGTGGTTAAAAACCGAGTTCAAAGATTCCGTTACATGCTTGTGAAACTTATAAAAGTTTGTTAAAAAAAAAGAAAAAGTTTTCTCACAATTCATGCCAGCATAACATCGATAGCAATAGTGACATTTGTGATTTTGATAGATAGAATTTCTCGATAATTTTTTAATGCGTTGTTCTAAAATAATCGAATCTATTAGTGCAACAGGTCACTTAGAAAGGTACAGTGGGCCACATGCCCTCGCAGGTTGAGTCTCGCTGCCTTAAGCAATTAAAAATAGATTTATTCGATTCACAATTATGAGACTAAATTACTCTAATTTTAATCCCCCCCATCGTTTAAAAAATAAATCATGCATTTTAAGTCTTCTACAATTACACAAAGAAATATCTTAAACTTTTTTTCAAAGGCCCAAATTTATTATTTTACTTTAAAAATAAAATAGACCAAACTTATATTTTAGTCATACTATTAAAAAAGCTCCGATGAGCAAAAAATATCAGTTCACTGTTGTTACAGTAATGCGGCATATATTGTAAGTTTTATGTATAAAAATGATGTATGTATTAAAATAAACAAAAAGTGGATATATATTTTGAAAGAACTGTAACTCTAAATTTGATTAAGTATAAAATGCGTTGTGCAAAGTAACCACACTGTCTATTATATCAAAATTTCAATCAAGGAATTGGTTGAGAAATTGAAAATGTCGACTAGTAGAAAATGTGTAGTTGAAGTTTTTAACAAAAGCAAATCTAAGGTAACACAAAATTTAAAATCAAGAAATTAGTCACTGTTATAAAATAAATTGCGTAATTTAACTAACAGTTTATACTTTACGTGATTAATTGCATACGTAACTTTATTATGTATGCATAAATATGACGTCTATTTGTAGAAAAGCATTAGTTTATATAAAATTCAAAAGGATATTGATTTGGAAAACTATAATTTTATTTTCCTTTTCTTGACATCATTGTTATTTTTTTTTTTTTTTACTCTTTTCTTCATGCGCAAATACATTCGGAAAAAAACTAGAGTTGATTGAAATGATGATTTCGTTTACTGTTAGTTTCATATGAAGGCCACAAATATTGAGTGAGCGGACATTTTTATGTATCGTGAATAAAATTTAAAATATATGATTCAAATAAAAACTTATACATTTCAGGTAACATGCAATTAATACTCCGTAAAATAAAAATTTGAACATAATTAAAAAAAAAAATTTTTTTTTGCTGAAAATTGGATTCAATCTAGGAAATAAGATTTCGCTAATAGTTATTCCAATGGTTTTAAAGCTTGTATTTTATGCAGGATATGTAATACATTTAGTGACAGACATTTTTTGTTCTTTTTTGTTAGTCCCCAAAATACATTATATTAAGTAAGATTAAAATTTAAATTTCAAGAAATAGTAATTCGTGTTTCTTAGTTAAGAAATTTCAGAAAAGTGAGTTTAATTTAAATTTGTTTGTCTTTCTAGTTCACATAATTTAAACATTTTTACCCTTTTAATAAGACAATTACTCCGAAAAAAATGCAAATATAACAACAGAATTAAACTAAAAAATTATCAATATAAATTAATTTTTTAAAACACGCACACAAAACTTTCCTCAAAATCAGAAATTTTATTAGTTTTCGGATACAATGCAAGGTAGCTTGTGTAACACTGAATTAAATGAGCAGACAATTGGGAATGTAGTATATACTGGTTATTAACAGGAAATCACAAAGTTAATAAAAAGTGCACTGCACAATTTTTATTTATTTCATTTGTATTATTTGTCCTGAAGGCGAAAATCAAGTTCTCCCTGTCGACAGAATCAATTAACAGGATATTGTGGAAGCCGTTTAGTTGATTAAAAACCGAAAAATCTTTCAACATGGAGTTGTTCATTAAAGAAATCAGATATCGTCCTGCAATGTAAGGCATGTAATGCGAGACTTAAAAAACAAATAAAAAGAATGAAGCCAGAAGGTACACCAGATTTAGTAGGATTTAATTATAATGAAACTTACAAAACCAATAAACTTTTAGTTATTTTCAAGAACTGAAAATTGGAGCTTTTGATTAAATTTTACATAAGTTTTGAAATACATAATGTTACTTAAAATAAGTACAGTGGTACCTCGACATACGAGTTTAATTCGTTCCGCAACCTTGCTCGTATCTTGAATTACTCGTATCTCGAAGCAAATTTCCCCATACAAAACACAATTGAACTACCATTAATCCGTTCCAACTCCCAAAATGTCACCCCAGTTATTTTTGTTACGTGGTTTTGAATAATAAAAACGTATTTATAAATGACAAATATTTATTGCACAAAAACAAAAAAGAGAATGCAAAGAAATAAATTAGGTATCCTCACTGGTCTTTGCCTTTTTCGCTACATTTTTCTCGCTTTCACCTGAAGGCCGTTTAGAAAAAAACATGTCCAAGGAGGTTTGTTTCTCCCTCCCTCCTCAGAATGTTCCGGAAATGAGTTAGGCAAGTGTCATTAAAAATATCAGTTGCACAACCTGTTGGAACTTTTTCTGGGTGTTTCTTTTCCAAGAACTGTGAAACTCTCTCCCACATTCCTAAGATCTCCTTTATCTCACTTGTAGAAATAACCTCCTGATTTGACTCCTCGAAACCAATTTCTTGCATAACCTCCGTATGCTGCTGTAACTGTAACTCTTGTATCTCCTCAGTCGTCAGTACCATGGTTATAAAAATAAACGAACTGCAACTGCAAATGTAAATGTAAACGCAACACAAAACGCGAACACAACTACACAACTTATCACAGCGGAAGCAAGCTGCTAACTGATTCACTGACCGCGTGGCGCTCGGTCGCGTGCTACTACCGGCCGACCTGCTAAACCGAACTCGTATCTCGAATTTCGCTCGTAACTCAAGTTTTGGTACATACACAATAGAGTAGAAGACATATTTTAGATGTTGCAGACAGTCCAGGAGTTTGTATTAAAAAAATTTATTTTTTCTGTATCTCCTCAAATTTTTTAAGCATCATTGCTGGTATCATCAGGTGGGATTTTTTAAATCCTTCTTAAAGGAGTAATAATTATCCGTATTATATTTTTAGGCAATACTCTAAATGGCATAGAAAAAGCATATAATTCTTGTAGTTAGATAAACAGATATAATTCTTTTATCTTGCATTGAATTAATTTCTTTCTTCTTAATAACATCTTCCCGTCTTATCTTTATTTCTCTTTTAATTTCTTCTCTTTTTCAGTTCTTCTGTAGGTTTCAAAGTCCTTTGCTTTATTTCCTCTGATTGATCAGGTTTGGTTTTCTTAGTAGACTTATCAATACCGTTTTCATGATTTTTTTCTCTTTTTTTTCTGTATCGCCACTGTATTCTGCTCGTTTCTGTTTCAAAATATACGTGAGCATACGAAATTGTTCTAAAAGTTGATATATCATACAGAATAGATTTTGCCATTTGTCGTATCTGTGGATTATAATTTCGATAAAAATTTTGACTAAAACCAGAGAAAAAAATTTTTTAACGAAGATCTGTGATCATTATTAGTCGAGGAAAGAAAAAAAATCTGGAAAAATGTCCCAAAATAAAAAACGATACGGAAACTCATCTTGCATTGGTGATAGAAAATGAATGAATAGTGTCGCCATCTGGTAACTAAGCAAAGCAACAAAAGTCTCAGAACAGAAAAAATTAAATTAAGAAAAAAGGAATATTAAATCTGATTTTAGAGTCCCCTTAGGAAGTATTTTTTGAAATAGTTACTTTTATTGCAAACACATATAAAACTTTTTTTTTATGCTCTGTTTTTAAAAAAGTAATTTTTATTAAGAAACTTGGTTTTCGAAAAGTGCTTCAATGTTATATATATATATATATTTTGAAATGGGATGCCGTACTCTAGGATTCATATGATCTCGAACATTTGCTTAATTATATTTTTGTGATGTATTTTATATATATTTAAATATATATATATTGGCGTTACAGATTTTTTCCCAAGTATACGAATATATAAAATATTGTTTTATATAGTTTGTATTTAACTACACAATTGCTCAACATTCAACCAATCGTCAACTTTTTCCAAGAGTAAAAGATAAATATAATGTAAAAAATTAACTTACCAGAAAGTCCTAAGGATACTCCAATTTCCTTCCAGGCATTTTCTCTCATAATTTTATTTTTGTGATTTTTATTTGCCAAATCGTACAAATGAGAGTATTTTTGTACTTCTATTATTAATCTCTCGTCATTATTGGCCATATTTATATAGAATTTGTATTAAAAGTGTTCGCAAAAAAGAATGATCAAAAATATCTCAAACAAATATTGCGCTAAAACGATCATAAAAATTCCAATTCGGTTATAAAAGCATTTTCATCTGTGATTGGTTAAGAGTGCGTCATGTGACTAAGCTATGCACGCTCAGACGCCTGAAGTTAACTTATTTTTAAGTTAAAAAGTTGTGATCACAACTTTTTCGACTGCCGGAGATGAAGTCTCTGATTGGCTAGACGCTCAACGCTTCACGCTGACTGCCTTGGTGTGAATACAGCTTAAAAATCAATTTAAGAGACTCGATAAAAATTAGTTCAGATAGCATCTCGCAAGAAAAGGAAAAAAAAATTGAATTTAAATGAAACTCTATTCAATAAATTAATTCTGTAGTTCTATCAATTAAGTTAATTTTATTTTAATACAACTGGACTTAGAATTAGTTAAGAAAGAAGTGCAGTACACCTCAACTTTTTTGCGAGCTAAAAGTTTTGGTTATGATTTGAATAGGAAAATTTTCAGAAACACACATATGGGGAGAGATTTAGTGGATTTTTTTGTGATGAAATTATTCGAATCACTTGTCGATTTAAAAATCTCCGTCAAGCGTGTAAATTTTATGAATTTATTTTGACTATCTTTTGTATCTTTATGCTTTTTAAAGCTTGTTTAAATCAATTATTCAATGTGGAATGTATTGTAAAACTTACTATTACGATTCATTTCTAAATAAATTATTGCATCTAAATTTTTTTTTTTTTAAAAATGCATCATGAATATTTAGATATTTTTTTTTTTTTTAGAATATGTTTTCAGAACAATGTTATACCGTCTTTTATTAGGTATTGGAATCATAAACATGGAATAAAAGGTTCCGTAACAGTTTTCCATGGCATCCCAAGTGCTGGAATAGGATGAATAAAAATGTAAGGATACCTATTAACTGTTGAATATCTTTATGTGTGCAAATATTGGTAGCATTGCTGTGCATGATGAAATATTTATATTATTTCATTGTAAATAAGAACGATTTCTATAAATTATGATGTTTCAAATTAGAACAAAGTGTGATCTCTCAAATGTTAATCTATTGTTAAATGATTTTATCGAATTTTGCTTGAAACTTCCATGGCTAGCAAAGTAAATGATTTAAAAACTTATCTCCATGTAAAAATAAAAAAGTAATACAAAATATATGTAGCGAGAAATGCTTTATAACGCTTAATTAAAAAATGCTTTCTGTAATTTATATTTAGACTGAAAATATCATTTTTGTGCATGATACAACTAAAGTTTTGAATTTAAATGATTATGATGATCAGAATTTCTATTGCAAACATGCTGTTAAAGAATTTAATATCTTAATCACATTAAGTGTTCATTTAAAATCGAATTCTTCAATGTTGTTTCTTTAGGCACAAATTATTATTTTAATGTTAATTATTATGGCTGATATCCTGGCTAGAGCTGCATTCAGTTCCATGAAAAACCAATGGAATTGGGATGGAACAATAAGTGTGAAAAAGGAAGAATTATCTTTCAGTATCTTTGGCATAAAAATACTTTTTGTAAGGTGTCTTTTGCTTATTGAATATTATTATGTTATGAATCAAGAATCAGTAGTTTATTACATTATGTAAAATTATTGTTTTTTCATTGTATATGTTGTAGCAGTTGCTTTAAATTTGCTGAACTGTTACTTCATGTTATGTTGACTTTCCATGTTACCCAAATACTGGTTAATTCTATACAAAAAGTCCTCCAGTGCTTTGGCATCTTTGCTCAATTTTAGGCCTTTAATATGTATTTCTCAATTCTTTTATAAAATGCTTTACTGGGTTACAACAGTAAGTAAATAAAAGTATTGAATTTGAAAAGTAATTGTTTGATATGAACTACATGTTTTTTGACTGGCATATGCAATCCCTGTCTTTTACATCCATTATTATTATTGTCTTCTGATTGATTTGATGTTAAAATCTTAATGGATAAAAATATTAAATTTTTTTCATTAATGTTTTTAAGAAATATTTGTGTTACTATTAAACTTTTTTTAAGCATTGTGAGATTAAATTTAAAAAAAAACTTTGAATTGTTTTGTGGAAATCAATTCATTTCCTTGCAGTTTTACTGATTCATTTTATAACTTTGACATCAAAATAAGTAACGTATTGATATGTATGCAATAGATGTATTCATCACTCTTCTTCAAAACAATGCAAAGTGTGAATTGATGTTTATTGCTTACTTTTTAAATATCTTTTGTACTTTTAGAATATTAATTGAAAAATTATAGTTTTTTCTTCATATATATTTTCAAAAGAATATTTTAAGTATCAATAAATTATGATCATTTTTTATTATACTAATTTTTGATGCATCATTTATGTATTTTTCCTCTAACATGTCTCTTGTGTTAATATTATTTAATTACCTGAAAATATTAACAATTTTTTCTGAAATTACAGTGAATTTTAATCTTATAGTTTTTGTCATTTATTGTCAGAAGCAGTTTTTATTAAAATCTCTGGCCTTTGTTTCTTTGGAGAAAACTTTTTTTTCCTTTTTGTTTTTCTTGTATTTTCCATGGATGCTGCCAGAATTTCTACAAGAGCAAACGTATACATCTAAACATTTCCTATTTTATTGACATTGAATATTTACATGATAATCTGTGCTTTTTCTTTTACAGAAAACTTGTTTAAATATATATATATAATGTTCTTGCATCTAAATTCGGATAATCAAACCATTTTAACTATACAAACTTCATGAAGTAAAAGAAGCATGAAGGAGAAAATGTTGGTAAAAATTCTATGGATTTATTTGATGATTTTTTAAAAATTTTAAAGTGGAGTTATATGAGATATAATAAGTGTTTTAGAGTAAATGTGTTTATCAATTTACAAACCTAGGAGTAATTGAAATTGATAAAATCATATAGTTATAACAGCAATTTCTGATGTCTTTTTGCAACAAGTATATTCTGTATCATTATCCGAACTTCATGCTGTTCACTTGAATAGAAATAAAAGATTAGTTTATGATTTTCAAAAAAATTCTAGTAGGTTGTATTTGGAATTTTTGCATCTTAGTAAGAAGTGGATTGAACAGAAAGGTTTTTTTTTGGAATGGTAAGCTGAACCATGTAACTTGATTGTACAAAGGTTTGCTTTGTATTTAGAATATAATTAAGTCTGGATTCTATCAAGTGCAAAGTCCCTTGTGTGTTGTTTTATGAAAGTTAACCGTGTGGGGCATCTTCTTCTGTGTGACCACTTGAACGTGCATTATAAAATGAAGCATTCCAAATGGCTCAGTTACAAATGATAAAACCATGTCATTGATAAAAAAAAATCAAAATACAGTTGACATAAATAACCATTTAAGAGGTTAATTTTCTCTAGAGTACATACTATGTTTTTTAATTTGAATAACTTATAATAGACATAACTTATGTACAATAAAGTTCTTTTGTATTTACAAAATGTGCAAAAAAGTTATATTGCTTTGATACAATATGTTTCTTGTTACAGGATCCTCAAACTCTGCTATTCTAAAATGAATGCTACTTTAATCACCACTTTGTTGCACACCTTTTTGGTTTTGATTGCTTGTAGGGGTTAGTCTTTATTGGATTTTAATGGGAATGATACATTTTTTAAGGATGAAGCCTGGCAAATTGTACTCTTGGATAAAATGGTAAATTCTTGCATGATATGCATTCATATGAGTAATTTATTTTTGATACATTTCTTTAAATTTCAGATGTTGATATAAATGAACTAATTGATGCATTTAAAAGGTGTTTGCTCAAAAAATGACACACAAGAGCTGTACCGAGTATGTCTATTCAGCTACAGTAACTGGTGCAATAGTATTTTATTATGTATTAAAGTAATAAAGTGTAATTCACACAATAGGGAATTTAATCTTCTTTGTTATAAAAAGTGATAATGATATTCAATTTTAGTCTAGCATTGTTATTGAGGCATTATTTAAACTATCAAGACTTAAGATTCAATCAAATGGTTTATTAGGGAAATTTCAAAAATTAAGGTTAATGATTTGTAATTAAAATCATTTTCTTCTTACCAAGAAATTGAATATTAACTTGTCACCTTTATCATCCAAATAATTTAAAAAGTAGCTTTTCATTAGTACTTACATACCGTATATACTGTTTGAAAGGGAGTGCAGCATTTGCAAATAAAAAAGGGACAATTTCTACTAAGAAGGCATAAGATCTAAAACTGTTTTTGCTTGCAGGATAATGAAAAGGAAATTCATAATTTTCATATGTTTTAAAATAAATCTTCAATAAAGAAATACATTGATAGACTTTATAATTTTTTACTAAAATTGTAAAGAATGTGTAGTTAAAGTAGAATTTCTCAAATGTGAAAAGCATTAAAGTGGCGAAACTTTTCTCCAAATTTTGCTCTGAAAAATTCATTTCAATTGTAGTTCTACTATGGCAATATGTTAAAGTCAAATTGTGAAAATAAAGAGAAAGAAATGTAATAAATCCAGCAAATATTAAAGGATTCCCCCCCCCCTCTACTGCTCCGTATTTTATAACTTTTTTATCTTTCTTAAAAGCAGAATTGAATATTTGTCAAAAATGATTCTGCTAAAGCTATGCACCTGTTTGTTATTAAAAAGGAATTAAATGTGATTTTGTAAAATCAGATATATGGGAAAGCTTGCATAATAACACATTTACGAAAAAAATTATTACTGTGTAATTGTGAGGGTTTGTTGAAAGTAAATAAAAATCACACTCTGTTCTCCTTTTACTATGATTATTGTTAGCAAATCTTTTAGGGATACCATGCACCCTTTCTAAATGGGAAATAGATTTCAATGTACTTTTTCAGTTAAATTAATATAAATCTATAACCAGCAAAGACTTTAAATTATTTTTCTGACAAGCAAGAGGTATAAAGCATTAATACACAACTTGGGAATAATCAACTAAATTTGCAAGTATTATTGAAATCGTTGTTCGATGGTAAAGTAACTAAGAATTTTTAAGTTCATTAATATTTATTGGAATTATTTTTATGTAAGAATATAATAATTATTTTTTCATTACAGCATCTAATGTGATGCAGTGAGGATTGGAAGCATTCTCTGCTCATTTTTTACCAAAAGGAGAAGGCAATATTTTGGGGTTGAAATTTTAAAGGTATGTTGTTTTACTTGTTTTTATAACATTCATATCTATGAGAAATATCTTCTACTTAACAATTGCAGTTGATAAAGAACTACTAGAATGAAGGGGGGCTGTATTTACAAAAAATTAATTTCAGAGCACAGTATGTGTTCTGAGGAAGGAGAAAACTGCTTATTCCATTGATAGCTCATTTTTTTTTTTTCTCATTAAAAAATGCACTGTTTTTCAATCATTTACATTGTTTATTATTAGTTTTTTTAATATTTTATGTCGTGTTATGCACTTTAAAAAGGCTAATATAAATTAAACTGCTTTATAAAACAATATTAAATAATACTTTTCATAAAATTAACTATACAAAATTTTTGTCTGACTTTCATTTTTTTTAGTTTTTTGCAGGGGAATATTTAATAATAAGAAATCTTGAAAATTATATGCTTTTTATGGAAATGTAACTTATATTTTTTTTAATACTGTCACAAACACTTAAGTTCTTCTTGAGTTTGAAAACTAAAGTGTTATATTTAAAGAAAACTTTTAGTTTAAATTGTTTTGTTTGGAATACTTATGTTTCTCATGTATAATTTTTTTATACTTGTATCAAAAATGAATATATCTGTGTATTTGTTCTCTGTATTAAGTATAAGATTGCTAAAATTAAAAGTAGATATATTAAAACACACCATTTTATGGATTTTGTATTTGTGTGTATGTAATGGTATAAAAAAATAACTTTTTGATTGTCTGCATCCCAATGAAAAGTCGTGAACTTTTTGAGTTGACAAAAAATATTTACCAATTTTACAGCTTATGAGTACTGTTCTGTTCTTAAATAATAACTTTGTAAGGAACAAATAATTACATTTGTGTAAGAAAATTCCAATCTAAAAATGTGAAAGAAGCACAACTTCATAGGATATAATATTTGCACATTCTATTGTTGAGCATATCTCTAAAGAAAATTCAGCATGTTCTCCCTCATCAGCTGTGTTTCTTTTGATCAAGCAAATACTCTTTAGGCAAGGAAAAAATACCACTAAAAAAATAATTAAAAAATAAACCGCATGAATTCAATGTCCATGTGTAATTTGGCTATTGCCATGTATGTATTTAAGAATATGCCAACACTTCTCAGAGTTCAATTCAAAGATGCCAATCCAGAAATGTAAGGAATTTCAATGCATAATTTTTTTCTGAAATATGTGTGAGGGAAAATACATCCAAAAGAAGTTCACAAAGACTCACTTACTTTGCATTGATAT